>MDKI01074043.1:0-10299 GCA_005239505.1 Nicotiana paniculata
GGGGCTCCTATAGCCCAAGTGCTATATTGCCGCGGCGTGCAGCCCGACCCAATATCGTTGCGGCGTGAAGCCCGACCCAATATCGCTGCGGCGTGCAGCCCAATCCATATATCTGTCACTCAATATCAGGCTCTCGGCCTCACTCAGTCATCACTCTCCAGTCTCGCTCACATGGGCTCACAATGCATGAACTAGCCCGAATCAATGATATAATGTGCAAACAATAATTAACGAGACTGAGACATGATATGATATGCAATGACAGGACTGAGTATATAATATCAATGAAACACATGAGATGACAGCAAATGAACGACCACTCGGGTCTCAACAACATCAACGTGAAGCCTTAACACAATTTCTAGCATGATCTCTAACATGTACGCATTAAGATGACCGCTCGGGTCTCAACAATATTGGAATGAAGCCTTAACAAAATATTTAGCATGATTTCTAGAATGTTCACATCAGTCACATTGACAGAAGCACAGATATCAACAAGAGAGAACCAATAAACAGTGCCATGGAATGAACCAGTCACGAATCACACTGTGCACGCCCGCACGCCCGTCACTTGGCATGTGCGTCACCCAATTCTCATCACGTAACACGTAGCTCGGGGTTTCGAACCCTCAGAATCAATATTGGAAGCGTTACTTATTTCAATCAAGTCAAAACTCTACTCCGCAATGTCCTTGCCGCTCGACTCGGCCACAAATCGCCCCGAATCTAACCAAAATCAGTATTATATCATTATTATATGCTAAAGGAGTGAAGTCCTCATCAAAATTATCAAATTACATCCCAAATCCCGAATTAAGCCAAACCCGACCCCCGGGCCAACATCACGAAACTCGACAAAGATCACAAAACTAGAATCCTTACACTCTCACGAGTCCATACATACCAAATACATCAAATCCGACGACAATTGACCCCTCAAATACTTAAATCAAAGTCTCAAGTTCCAAGCCCCTAACCCCTCAAATTACACCATTAAATCCCACAAATTTCATGATTAATCAATCAAATACCAACCTAGAATCGAGTATTAGGTTAAAAAATGCTACCTCAATGTGTTCCCCTTGAATCCCTCTTCAAAATCCCTCAAAAAGCTCCAAACCCGTCTTCAAAAATGGTGAAATATAAGAAAATTCGCGAAGGCATCCTTTTATACTTTCTGCCCAGTGATTACCGCACCTGCTGAACATTTCTTGCACCAGCGGGCTCGCACTTGCAGTCCCAGGTGTGCACCTGCGACCATGACTTAAATCCCGACTTCCACATCTGTGGTCCTCACCTCGCACCTGCGGGCTCGCAGGTGCGACAAAAATATTGCATCTGCGCTCCCAGGCCAGCCTTCCTTTTTTTGCATCTGCGCATGGCCCACCGTACATGCGATCATCGCACCTGCGGCTCCCCATCCGCAGGTGCGGCCACACCAGTAAACTGGCACCAGTAGCAGCTTTGCTGCACTTTCCAAGTCCAAACCTCCGTTAACCATCCGAAATCAATCTCGAGCCCCTCGGGGCCTCAACCAATTATATTGACATACCACATATCATCCCACGGACTTAGTCGACCCCTCAGAACACCCAAAACAACACCAAAACACCGAATTTACTTGTAATTCAAGCCTAAGAATTCCTAAACTTCTGAAATTCACCAACGATGTCGAAACTAACCAAACCACGTCCGAATGACCTGAAATTTTGCATACACATCCCAAACAACACTACGAACCTGTTTCAATTTCTGAAATTCCATTCCGACCTCGATAGTTGATTTTCCACTGCCGATCGAAAATCGCCAAAAATCCTTTTTCTCCAATTCAATCCTAATTCTATCACGGACCTATGAATAACATTCCGAATACACTCCTAAGTCCCAAATCACCTAACGAAGCCATCCGAACTATAAAAACCACGGTCCGAGATCATATACCTATAAGTCAACTTCCGGATGACTTTTCCAACTATTGAACCAAGCTAAGAGACTAAGTAATAGTAGAATATATTACGCGATATATATGTTATTTACGCTCTAGGTTAACCATACTTTATTGATGTTTTAAGTGCTAAATGATAACAAAATGCTCTAATTAAAGTTTTTATGCTTTGCATGAGCTACTCCGGATTAGGAAGATAATATGGAGTGTTTTGGAGTCAAATATGTAGATACAAGTCCAATCGAGAAGAGCCCAGATGAAAACGAGCAAGAAAAGGCGAAGAAAGACTGGGCAATAGTCCACCGCGACTGCAGTCGGACCGCGGTTGGAACGCGGTTGATAAAGGAGCAAAACAGAATGTATATAAACCACTGTGGTCGCACCGTGGTTGGCTCGCGGACGCGGGCGATCTGGAGACAGCCAGGAAAGCCTAAGGGCTTAAGTGTAAAATATGGGAAACTTATCCTAACCCTATATAAACTCAACAAACTCTCCCAAGTCAAGGTTAAGCCTTTTTAGACTTATTTGGAGACAAAAACAAGTGGGAGAAAGATCAAGACACCATTAGAGTTTTTCATTCTTCTTCCTTTATCATTATTTTGTGAATCATGAATTATTTTATTGCTTTATCTTGTTTTATCATGAGTAGATCAATATTTAGTCTAAGGTTTTGATGGAACCTATTGAAGGATGAAATTCTTGCTATGTTAATATAGATTTGCCAAGTTTAATCTCTATTTGTTCAACTACGTTCTTGTTGTAGTTAATTGAAAGGATCCTCAATTAGCTGTGCCTATTTAGTATGTATTACTCGGGAGGGAGTGCATATTTATGTAGTTGTTGAACAACATCACTCCCGACGTATGTGAGGAATCAATAACCAAGGGTTTAAAGGTGGGATTAGGGATAACGAAACCTTGGGTGCGATCTAAGTGAGCTGTAATAAAAGCCAGCTAGCGTAACTCGGGAGAGTATGTCTAGTAAATTGTCGCAATTACTCAGGAGATTTATGGTAGTAATAGTGCTCGTGATCGATAGAGACGATTAGGCGAATTTATATGAAACATAACAGGAAGAGATTCCATCAATAGGGGAAATCATAACTTAGATCCTTCTCCTTATTGTTTACAACCCATCTTAGTTAGCTCTTAGTTAATATAGTTTCATTAAGTAATAGTTAGTAGAAAAACAACCAATTGTTATTCAAAATATCTTAGAAGTTGATTACGTGAAATTGAGTGAGTCTGATAACTGTAATTTGTAGGTTAATTCCCTATGGGATTCGACTCTGGGCTTAATACCTAGAATATATTGACAACGACCGCTTAGTCCTTTTATAAGGCATAGTTGGGCGCGATCAAATTTTGGCGTCGTTGCCGGAGATTTAACGGGGTTATCAATTACAGTTGAAAGAAGTACAAAAATTCTTAGTGTAGTCAATTTTCTTCACTTTCAATCAATACATTGAAATTTTAACATTTGTAAACTTGGTTGTTACAGGTGCATGCTTAGAAACTCATCGAGAACTGGTGAAGTGTTTGAAGCATTATCAAATGCCGAGAAAGTTTTCAAGGCCTTGAATCGGGCCAACCGGAAAAGCGAACAAAAAAACTCAACTAAACAACTTGAACCACACATGGCAGATCTGGTGAACAATAGAAATATTATGGATGGCGTGGAGGACCCAAATGCGCAGGTAGTGGAGCCTCTTGTACCAGAGCCTGCTTTATATGACTGGGCACAACCCACGACAGACAATTTGGCCACAGCGATAGTAGTCCCGCAGATACATGCAGATTCATTCCAAATCACAACCAATATGCTGCATTTGTTGCAAAACAAGGGACTATTCTCGGGGTCATACATTAAATATCCCCAACAGCACTTGAAGAATTTCCTTGTAATCTGCCAAACATAAAGACATGACTCCGGAAGCAATAAAGTTGTTGTTGTTTCCATTCTCTGTGACAGGAGCAGCCCAGACTTGGCTAAATTCACTCCCCATCAATTCCATCACTACTTGGGAGGAGTTGGTCAAGCAATTTCTGAACAAATTTCATCCACCCAACAAGATTGCTCAACAAATTGATGAGATCTTGAGCTTCAGACAGAAACCAACAGAAACATTGCAAGAGACGTGAGAAAGATTTAAAGGGTCGTTGGTTGTATGTCCAGACCATGGTATTCCTGAGCAGAAGTTGGGGAAGAGATTTACATGGGTCTTGCAGATAGTGTGAAAGCTAATGTTGATGCTTCAGCTGGTGGAGCATTCCTGAGTAAAACGTTTAGAGAGAGCAAGATGTTGCTCGACAAGATGTCCCAGAACTCAGGATGGACAAACAGAAACGCACCCATCACTCCTGTGGTCCACTCAGTGGAATTAGATCCAGCTAACTCTCTTGCTGAAAATATGGCCATATTAATGACACAAATGAGCATCCTCACCAAAAAGGTGGAAGAGTCAGGTCAGAAACAACAGGTGCACATAGTTGATACAACCAATGGGGGCTTAAGTATATCTTGCATAAGTTAGCCATTTGGTAGCCAGTAGAGCGCTGAGGGGGATCACCAACACTATCCTGAGGACATGAATTATATGTCCAAGTATAGGGGTCAGAGACCAGGTGGTCAGAATTGGGGGCAGCAGAATCAGCAATACAGGCCAGTCCCGCAACAGCATAATCACGGTAACATGGGGGCGATGCGACCACAGGGTTATATGGCACCTTACCAAAGGCCACATGGATATAACAACCAGAATCAGCAGCAGGGGTATCATACACCTCAACAAAAACATAATGGGAGACAAGAAGACGAGTTCGCTAGGCTCGAGGCAATGATGCAGCAGGTGATTGGGTTTAATGCAAAAATAAGTGAAAGAGTAGATTCACACGAGTCAGCTATCAAAAATATTGAGACAAATGGGTCATATTTCGACGTCACTGAATAATCATCCTCACGAGACGTTACCTGTAGACACTCAGGTAAATCCAAAAGATCATGGCCCGAAGCAGATAATGACAGTGAGTCTACGTAATGGTAGAGCCCTGGACTTCGGGCAAGAGAGGGCTCGAGAAAGCAGACCTGTTGAGACACTTATGCCAGTGCCCATTGAGCTATATGACCCAGCAGGATTGACTGAGGTGACAGTGCAGCATGCACATGAAGATGCCAAAAAACAGAATGAGGCTGAGGAAGAAGCTGAGACAGCATATGTCCCCCAAATCTACATTGGCCGTGATGGCGCCTATCATGATACTAGGCTACCCAATTTACTAAACATAATACAAGGTACTTTCCATTTAGAACAATAATGCAACTTTATCAAAAATCTTACTCGTTTAAACATTTCACAATTTTGGATAAGAAATAAAGAAAACATCTGAACAAAATCCCCAAAAGCCGGAGCCAACAGTCATGAGCAACTAAATAGAACACAGTAACTGACACGATTTCCTTATTACACCAAGTCTAGATAAGAAATGTAAATAGCGACAAATGAGAAGGAGAAGGGTGGGGCTGCGAACGATGTGCAGCTTCCTCACAATCTCCACAACTGCTCCACTGATGAAGAATCAAATCTCACTCGATCCGGGCACCTGGATCTGCACACAAGGTGCATAGGGTAACGTGAGTACACCAACTCATAAGTAACGAACCCAAACTACGGGCTGAGAGGTAGTGACGAACTAAACCTCAATAAACGAAATAAAACAGTGTACAAAATTTTAGGCATGATCACTGTTTTAACAGATAATAAATGCAGAATGTGTCTGATCCATCCCTTAATATCCATGCCTAGGGAAGATCCATCCCTTAATATCAATGCGCTTACTGGGGGTGTAAAGACTCCGAAGGGGCCCTATTGGCCCAAGCGCTATATCAAGCCAACGAAGGCATAATCAGAGTATCGCTGCGGTGCCAGTCCGATATCATAACTGTCTCAATAACAGGCTCTCGGCCTCACTCAGTCATTACTCTCCAGTCTCGCTCACATGGGCTCACAAATGCATGAACTAGCCCGAAACAATGATAAATATATAAAATCAACAATTACCGAGATTGGGGCATGAAAAGATATGCTATGATAGGACTGAGTATAAAAAATCAAATAAACACATAAGGATACATCAATATACGACCACTCGGTCTCCGCATTTTTGGCGTGAAGCCCTAGCATTTGACTTAGCATGATTTCTAGCATGTTCACATTAACTACATAAATAAAAATACGGATATCAATACGAAACAACTACTAGACGGTGCCATGGAATGAGCCAGGCCATGAACCGCTCGGTGTACGCCTGCACGCCCATCACGCCCGTCACTTGGCATGCGCGTCACCCAAATTATAATCATATAGCATATAGCTTGGGGTTTCAAACCCTCAGAACCAAGTTTGGAAACGTTACTTGCCTCAAAATCGGCTAAAATCCTAGCCCGCAATGCCTTTGCCTCTAGACTCGGCCTCTGATTTCTCCAAATCTACCAAAAATCATATTTACATCATTAATATATGCTAAGGAATGAATCCCAGTCAAAAATTATTCTCCCACGAGTCTATACATAGCAAGAATTGGCCAAACCCGGCCCCTGGACCCATATCTCGAAATTTGATAAAAATCATAAAACTAGAATCCTAATCCTCCCACGAGTCTATACATACCAAGAACATCAAAATCGGACCTCAAATGCACATTCAAATCTCCAAAAGAATTCCCAAAATTTATCCATCTTCCCCCAATTTCCGCTCCAATTACTCAAATTAAAGGATAAAATTCAATACTAAATCTCGGAATTGAACCAAAACTAAGTGATAAATGCTTACCCAATCATTCTACTAAAAATCCCTTCAAAATTTGCCTTCTCCCGAGCTCTCCAATTGTTTTTGAGATATTGGACTTAAACCCTCAATTTTGAATATAAAACTGTCTGCTCAGTCATTTCTTCTTCGTGAACGCAACGATCCTCTCGCGTTCGCGTAGGCTAACCTCGAGTGCCTCCCAAAATGCCCTTCGCGACCCACGCGAACGCATTGACCATTAACCTGGGGTCCCCCAGCTGCCTATTCCTCTTCGCGAACGCGGATCCAAGGCGCGAACGCATAGAAATAAATCCCCATCTCCCCCATTTACTCTTCGCAAACGCAGGACCCCACCTTGAACGCGATGAACAAGAATTCTCTGTAACAACACCAAAAAATCTCCCAAGTTCAAAGTCCAAAAATTTATCCGCTAACCACCCGAGGCCCTCAGGACCTCAACCAAACATGCCAACACATCCCATAACATCATTCAAACTTAGTCTATCCTTCAAACCACTCAAAACAACCCCAAAACACTAAATCACCCTCGGATTCAAGCCTAAGAACTTAGAAACTACCAATTTTCGCCAAAGATGCCGAAACTATCCAAAACACGTCTGATTGATCTGAAAATTTGCACACACACATCCAAAATGACACTACGAACCTGTTCCAACTTCCGAAATTCCATTCCGACCCCGATAGCTAATTTTCCATTGCCGACCGGAAATTGCCAAAAACTCAATTTCGCCAATTCAGACCTAATTCTACTCCGGACTTCAAAACAACATTCCGAACACACTCCTAAGTCCCAAATTACCTAACGAAGCCATCCGTTCAAATAAAATCCACATTTACGAGGTTGTTTACCTATAGGTGAATTCTCGGTTGACTTTTCCAACTATTAAGCCAACTTAAGAGACTAGGTGTCTCATTTCTCATCACGACCACTTCGAACCCAAACCAACCAACCCAACACAATATAAATAGGCTAAGGAGCACATGAAAAAATAGAAATTGGGAAAATGGGGCTAAACTCTCGGTACGCCCGATTTGGTCGTTACATTCTCCCCCACTTAAACATATGTTCGTCCTCGAACGTGCCCAGAGTTGTTTCAAAACCACCAAAATTGCCGCGTAACCTACCATGCACATAACCGGGGGTGATCCCACGTCACCCTATCCCATATAGGTCCAATAGCACAACACAATGGGAATTTTGAGATCCAACCTGACCCATAAACTTAGAACCAAATTTCCACTTCTGAAATGATTTACAAGATCACAATTTCACAATTCTAAACTGAATAAGTCTGAACACGTCGTATCAAGCCATATCTGTAATCCAAGATGTAATCACACAATATAACGCTTGACTCAAACACTCATAACGATAACTCTTAATCACAATAGATGCTCAAAACAACCCAATACCGGTACATAACCTCTTATCAAGCAATGCCTCGCTCTAACACTTTCATATACTACCGATGATGAAATAAACCCGCAGAAACTAGCAACCATTCGTCGGGTCAACAAGTGATGGAACTCCTTCTCTTCGAAAGGAAATATAGTAAAATCTCTAAGTCGATCAGCATCAAAATCCTCCCAAATATACCACGACAAGACCCGGTAGCACCCTTTGCAGGTCAGACGACCTCTTCTCATCTACCACAACCACTCTAGTGACATGACGCACCAATACAGCTGAAAGCCACAACGCGTGCAATCCGTGCACAAATATATAACATCCCAAATTTACTCAAATCACGGAAAAGTGACTCCACTGCGAGAGTTGTACCGCAAGCCCACCAGTATCACCATAACACAATGCTGAGAACCCATCACACCTCGTAGAACCAGAACACATGAATCTAGCTCAAAGGATCATACCTCCACAAAACTTCGCTGCTGAGCGACCCCATCCCAACACTGGTCTACATGAAATACTTCGAGCCACCTTTCTCAAAAATCAATAACCATGCGTAAATTCGACATCAAGCACTCAATGTGCATTGACAACCACGGGGAATCGGATGATACCATGCCACACGAACCCGAAAGCACATAACCAATACGTCTCAATCTTGAAATACCCAATTACTTGCCTTCCGCAAATCCCACTATAAATCCAAAATAGATCCGAACCATATGTGCATATAACCAACAATCACAACCCCTCGAAACACCAAAAAGTAACTCATAGATCACTCCAGAACACGAATAACTCAATGACAATCGAATGGTACATCCTTCTATAATAGCAATTCGGAGACAACAATTTCAAGCCGGTACAGAAAACACACCGATACTGGCCATACGAATAACCCTAAATCAACTCTGGTCACCCACAACAGATAGATAATTCTCTGAAGGTTCACAATGGCTGAATCATGGCCTTCACTAACATTTGACTAGATTTGCTCGCATCCTCACGGTCCACAACCACAAAATAATCTGTCTATGAGAACTCTCAGTCTCGAAGTCCATGAAGCGCACGAATCACCATATCTGATCCCAACTCCATCGCTCGAATATGTAACCCACTTCTAATACTCAATCATTCCACCAGAAATACTCCTACAACTCTTTTGTACCACCAAGCAACCTTGAACATCAGCAGTCGATCCAATAAGAGGGTGTCGCAATACCAATGAAGCATCCTTGAATCCACACATTGCCCTTTCTGAAATGTATACCTGCATCAAGCCCCCCCCCCCAATCTACCTAGTCATCTGAAACTGCCAATGCTGCCTAAGAATTTTTTTACCTTCCTTTCAGGACAGAACCGTGACCTCACATATGAAAATCTCAACTCTACTCAACATACCACATATGCCATGCCATCCTATGATAAATATGAGAACTTCATGATCCCTTCCGAGCCACAAGCAACTACGTACCCAACTATCCTAGAACTTTCCATTTGATCCCATATAGAAGCAAAATCACTATACATCACATGCACCTCACGCCAGTAGAAAATACACATCTCTAACCGTGGTAGAAACCATCAGAAACTACCCGGTCCCATTTGTACAACACCAAGCCGTCAGGACTGAATCCTTCTAACTTAATCAAGCTACATAAGTCACCAAAACCCAAAAGCATTGCTAAGAATCACCTGTAAAAACTTATTGCCTCATAAGCACCCAAAGAACCAATCATATCCCTTACTATGCCGATTCAACCTACTACAAAGTGGTCCTATTTATCTAAGTTCCGTCTGACTTACCTTTGAATTGATACTTCTCCTTGCCACAATACTGCATTTTTCAACCTAGACTCACCACACGAGACCCAAGCATAAGACCGTACCGTCTAAGGCTCGTAAGCCACTGAATACTCTCTCAAATATCCCCAAAAGTACCACATTCAAATACTTACCCTGAAGAGACTTCCTGCGAATCTAAATCCATTACCTTCACTTTCCTGATACTGATATGTAGAATCCACGATAATGTAGAAATGCCAACAAGTCTTGACACCCTCTGTTGGTTGATTTCCCAATGCACACGCAAGTGTACGTGGTCGACAAGTAATATAG
>ML306757.1:0-27512 GCA_005239505.1 Nicotiana paniculata
CTCGGACTTGGGCAACACTGGAGACCCCTGGCGTTTGGGCTCTAACGCCCCCCCTAACGCCAGAGGGGGCCAGGCATTATGTCTCTAACGCCCCCCTAACGCCAGGGGGGCCTGGCGTTATGGCTGTAACGCCCCCCTAACGCCAGGGGGGGCCAGGCTTCATGGGGCAAACGCCCGGCTATCGCCCGGGCGTCTCCTTTTGCGTATTTTTGACGTATTTGCATCCCTTTAGCTCCGTTTCCATTTCCAATTCANCTTTAGTCTCGCATCACCAGACCTAAGGACTTTGAAGGATCCATCGACGTCCTTGGTCGAACACCTGCAATTGGTTAACTTAAAACATTAATTAAAATGGAGAAGTTCGTACCATAGGAGTAATATCGTTTGATGGGTGATATGTTCCAATTATTTGGTAGTTGTTCGTCGTTCATCGTGCCAAGCTTGTAGGATCATTTTCCGATGATGTCGAGTACATGATTTGGTCCCTCCTAGTTTGGGCCAAGTTTTCCTTCATTCGGGTTTTGAGTGTTGAGGGTGACTTTTCTTAGAACTACGTCCCCGATTAAGGTGTCAGAGATTCGATCTTCGCTTGTAATACCTTTCGATCTGTTGTTTCTGTGTGGCCATTCAAATGAGGGTGGCTTCCCGTCTTTCATATAGAAATTCGAGTGATTTGACTTTTCTGTTGCATACCGAAATATGAGGCTAGGTTCCCCAACTTCGACCGGGATTAGAGCTTCAGCACCATAGACTAAAGAGAACGGTGTTGCCCCCGTACTAGATTTTGACATCGTGTGGTATGCCCAAAGAACCTCGGGGCAGTATCTCTCTCCATTTTCCTTTAGCGTCGGTCAATCTTTTCTTTAGATTTTGAATGGTGGTGTTGTTTGTCGATTCAGCTTGTCTATTTCCACTAGGATTATATGGTGTCGATAGAATCCTTTTAATCTTGTGTTCCTCGATACATTTGGTCACTTTTCCACCGATGAATTGCTTCCCATTGTCGCATACAAACTCGGCAGGTATCCCGAATCGACATATTATCCCAAATGAAGTCTATGACTTTCTGACTTTTTCGAAAGCCTGTGCTTCAACCCATTTAGAAAAATAGTCAGCCATAAAAAAAATAAAATTATCTTTACCTGGGGGCGATGGCAGAGGGCTGACGATGTCCATTCCCCATTTCATGAACGACCATGGGGATAGGACTGGGTGGATCTGCTCTTCGGGCTGATGAATCATCGGTGCATACTTTTGACATTTGTCACATTTCCCAATGAACTCCTTTGTGTCCTTTTCCATATCAGCCCAATAATACCCTGCTCTGATAATTTTGTGAACCAATGACTCAGCACAGGAATGATTTCCACAAGTGCCTTCGTGAATCTCCCGTAGGGCATAGTCGGTGTCTACTGGTCCCAAGCATATCTCCTATATAGTGTTCCATCCTCAGCCAATGTGAACCTTACTAATTTTGTGCGTAGATTCCTTGACTCCTTCAAGTCTGGTGGAAGCTTCCCATTATTTAAGTATTTGATGTACTTGTTTCTCCAATCCCAGGTCAGGCCCGTAGAATTTATTTCGGAATGGCCTTATTCAAAAGTTGTACTATTGTCCCCGAGCTAAGTTCATCATCTGCGACCGATATCCCCAAGTTTGCAAGGGCATCGAACTCACTGTTTTATTCCCGAGGTACGTGATGTAGGGTCTATTATTTAAATCTATGTAGAGCCACATGTAGTTTGTCCAAGTACATCTGCATTCGGTCTTCTCGAACCTCAGAAGTTCTGTTGACTTGGTTTACCACAAGTAGGGAGTCACATTTAGCCTAGATGACCTTTGCTCCCAAACTCCTAGCTATCCCGAGACCTGCAACCATGGCCTTCTACTCGGCCTTATTGTTAGTTAATTTTGAAGTTTTGATAGATTGTCTAATTGTTGCCTGTGGGCAGCTTCAAAATGATACCCAGCCCAGACCCATTCACGTTTGAAGTGACATCAGTGAAAAGTGTCCATATCCCTGAAAATGTACCCGTCTTTAGTAATAATTTCCTTTCGACCTCGGGTACGAGGGCTGGCGTGAAGTCGGCCTCAAAGTCTGTCAAATTTTGAGACTTAATAGCCGTTCGGGGTTGATATTCGATATCGTACCCACTGATCTCGACGACTAATTTGTCCAATAGACTCGAGAGTTTGGGTTTGTGCAAATATTGTGAAGGGGATAGGCAGTCACAACACAAATTGGGTGACATTGAAAATACGATTTTAATTTCCTAGAGGCGCTTACTAAAGCAAGCACTAATTTTTATAAGTGCAGGTATCGGGTGTCGGTCTCACCTAAGGTCTGACTAACATAGTAAACAGGAAATTGTGTACCTTTCTCTTCTTGAACTAGGACCCCATTTACCTTGATTTTCAAGACTGCTAAGTATAAATAGAGTTGCTCGTCCACTTTCGGAGTGTGAAGCAGGGAGGGCTCGATAGGTACTGTTTTAATTCTTCCATGTCTTGTTGGCATTCTGGGGTCCATGCAAAATTGTTATTCTTCTTAAGCAGTGAGAAGAACCGGTGACTTCTATTTGAGGATCTCAAAATGAATCGTCCTAGGGCGGCTATGCGCCATGTTAACCTTTGTACGACCTTAACATTATCCACGACCATGATATCTTCAATGGCCTTGATTTTATCGGGGTAGATCTCGATGCCCCGATTTGATACCATGAAACAGAGGAACTTCCCCGAGCCAACCCCGAATGCAAACTTCTCCGGGTTGAGCTTCATTTTGTACTTTCTTAGTATGTCGAAGGTCTACTGCAAATGTTTCAAATGGTCCTCTTCCCGGAGGGGCTTAACTAGCATGTCATCAATATAAACTTCCACTATTTTCCGTATTTGTTCTTCGAACATTCGATTTACTAGGTGTTGGTAAGTCTCACCATCATTTTGTTAGTCCGAACGACATTACGTTATAACAATAGGTGTCGCATTTAGTGATAAATGAAGTCTTTTCCTGATCCTCCAGGTTCATTTGTATTTGATTGTACCTGGAGTAGGTGTCGAGGAAACTGAGAATCGCATGGCCGGTCGTGGCATCGATCATACGATCGATATTTGGCAAAGGAAAAGAGTCCTTAGGGCATGCTTTATTTAGGCCCTTATAGTCTAGGCACATCCTAAGTTTATTGCCCTTTTAAGGGACTAGGACTACATTTGCTAACCACTCGGGATATTTTACTTCGCGAATGGACCCTATTTTGAGAAATTTGGTTACCTTGTCTTTGATAAATGCATGTTTAACCTCAAACTAAGGCCTTCTCTTTTGCTTTACTGGACGGAACTTCGGGTCCAAGCTCAATCGATGGTAGTGATCTCCTGTGGGATCCCTGTCATATCAAGGTGGGACCAAGCAAAGAAATCCATATTATCTATAAGGAATTTAATGAGTTTTTCCCTAAGCTCGGGGGTTAACCATGTGCCCAGTTATACCTTTCGCTCGGGTAGATACTCGATCAATATGACTTGCTCCAGCTCTTCGACTGTTGATTTTGTGGCATCGGAACCATTGGGAATTATGAAGGATTGGGGGATCCAATGTTCGTCTTCCTCATCCACCCCCTGCTCCTTCGGTTGGGTCGAGGTTGGTACCTGCGGTTACTATTTGGCCTCCTACTTTTCTTTTGACTCCGATCCCTTTGTTGATGAAGGTGCCAATACCAGTATTACTTCATCGACTGCGAACATCTCTTTGGTAGCATGTTTTTCCCCATACACCATTTTTACTCCATCTGGTGTTGGGAATTTCAGAACTTGGTGAAGGGTTGAGGGGACCGCCCTCATGTTGTGAATCTAGGGTCTTCCAAGCAGGGTTTTGTATCTCATATCACCATCGATCACACGGAACTTTGTTTCTTGAATGGTCCCGGCTACATTTACTGGCAAGATGATTTCACCTTTAGTAGTTTCACTTGCCATGTTGAAACCATTAAGGACTCGAGTTGCGGGCACAATCTGATCTGCAAGCTGAGTTACTCTACGACCCTCGGTCGAATAATGTTGGTCGAGCTTCCTAGATCAATTAAAACACGTTTAACCTGAATTTTATTCATAAGAATAGAGATTACCAGTGCATCATTGTGGGGTTTTGAGATCCCTTCTGCTTCCTCATTATTGAAAGACAAGGTCCCTTCTAGAACAAAGCCCCGAGTTCGTTTTTCCTGGTGATCGACACCTTGGTGCGCTTGAACACGGGTTCCTGCGGAATATCCACCCCACCAATGATCATATGAATCATGTGTTGTGGTTCTTCCTGTTCATTCTTCATGTTTGTGTCCATGTCTCTGAAGTGATTTTTATCTTGGTCGCTCAAGAATTCTCGAAGGTGAACCTCGTTGAATAGACGGGCTACCTCCTCCCTTAGTTGTCTGCAGTCCATGGTATTTGCATATTTGATTAGGGTTCCTTTGTGTTCGGATCAGTCTGTAGGGGTCTAAGCCATCTAGTATCCTTGATTCGCCCAATGGCTGACATAATACCTGATGCGTCGATGCTGAAGTTGTATTCTAATAGTCGTGGAGCTTCTCTGGGCTCGACATGTTTATCAAAGACACTCTTACTCATGAGCCCTCGCGAGCTCTGTCCTCAATCATTCCTTCAGTCATTTCAAACAGGGTTATGCCTTGGACCACTGTTGTGATCTGTGTCGTATGGTTGATACTGATCTCTGTTCGATCGGGGTACTCTATAGATGTCCCTTTGAATTATGTCGACGGGCCTATTTGGATAAACGGAATCGGAAGGGTCCCCAACTGATCGTCCTCGACCCTGATCTTCGACTGGTACCGATTATGCACATCGGCCTAGGCCATGGCTGGATACTCAATTAAGTTCTGCTTTAGTTGTCGTGATGCTACCGAACTTCGCTCGTTCAAAACTTGAGTAAAGGCTTAGACAGCCCAATCATCTATGACTGGGGGTAGGTCCATGCGTTCCAACTAGAACTGAGATACGAATTCCCTTAACATTTCGTTGTACTTTTGTTTCACTTTGAAGATGTCCCACTTCCTAGTCGCAACCTTTATTAATGTTGATCCCAAATGCCCACGCAAGTATACGTGGTTGTAGCAAGTAATATAATGTTAAATCGAATGTCGAACCCACAAGGACTTGCATAAACTACTTGCTGAATCACTCCAATTGTTATTTAATCAAGCCAAAATAAAATCCAGGAATGTAACTAATTTCTACTATGATTCTATTAACTAACTAATTATCAAGTGACGAGAATATTGTGTTATATTCAGTAGAGACAAGTATTCCAGGGTGTTGATCAATTCACCACTCATATTGCATTCTAATTAACTCTCACTTTCATATAATTCACTCATTGTTGCTAATTAATCGATAATTGCTCTCACAGCCTTCTCCCGAAGCACTACTCTCCTATTCTCAATAGATTAACTCCTATATTCCTATGAAATTAATCTATTAGAACACACTAAGATTACGATGTTTAATTAAGCACGGTGACTAGGTATATTCCTATCCTAACCACAAATCCGCTCCCCTGAAGGGTTAAGATTGCGCTCTCTTCAATTCTTCTCTAATCTATATACGGCTTTCCCAAGCATAACATAGATGGTATATAGAACTTAACTGATGGCCAGACAATTAAGCAATTAAATGCATAATTGAAGAAACAACCATATATTGAGTGAACTATATTCAAGGTTAAATTAATGCCGAATAAAAATATCCATGGCTAAACCACAACCCCAGAACAATGGGTGTTTAGCCACTCATGCTAGAATCAAACAATTGCATAAGTGCTGCAAAATTGAAAATACTAAAATAAGATGAAGAAAACTGAGAAATCCTTTTCTTCCTAATAATCCCGTGTGTATCTTCTCTCCAAAAATGGCATCCTCCCTCAAAATTGTGTTTTTTTGGGTCTATTTATATGTTTGGGACAAACCCTAAACATGTAGGAGACTTCTATTCAAACCAGGAAACACTTAAAATCTTCAAAACTCGGATTCGACTGGATCAAGGGCCAGGCGTTACAGGCCAAACGCCTGGCCAGGCCTGGCGTTTTGGCTCTGGCGCCTGGATAACGCCTGGCCTCACCAGGCTTTATAGCCCAAACGCCCGGATAAAGCCTGGTTTTACCAGGCTTTACAGCTTAAATGCCCGGGTATAGCCGGCTTCACTCCTTTTTGACTTTTGAGCGTATTTTCAACATTTATGCTTCTATTCAACTCGGCTTCCGTTTCCAATTCACCTACACATAAAATAAACCTTATTAGGCACATACGAAGTGTATTTTTATCATTAACTTACATCAAATTCAAAGCATATAACGTGTTAAACCATGAATTTTAGCCACACATCAACACCCCACACTTAGACTCTTGCTCGTCCTCGAGCAATGGGACAATCTACTACCCTTTAACACGTACCAAGTTCATTATCATGGAGTATTTTACTTTTCGATCACACACCTTACCCCTTAACTCTGATCGATATTGGCAATCAAGTATGAACGTACAAAGTTTCACACTCTTTCCCTTCTTTAAACATGCCCAAGTATAACAATTTAATCAATCATACCAACACCCTAATTGCAACCACCCAACCTCAAGAGTCAACCTGCATCCACTAAGCCCTCCCAATTCACGCACCTACCCAACAAGAAAGTTACAACATTACCAATCGTTCATGAGATCATGTGCCCTCACCAACAACAAAAGAGTGAATATAACTAGCCCACACATTCAAATATGCTTTTGAACATAATTTAAGGACATCACACAATTGAACAAATTCCCTCACTCTCACAAAGAATTCATATGCATCCCGTGGTCGTACCATAAGCTTGTCCGTAGTGTAGATCTCCACTAATTTAAGTTAGCCAACTCTAGGATCAATTAGGACTTTTAAGGTTGTAATGTAGGCTACGGGATGGGTAGGATATATTTAGGAATAGTGACTAACCCTCCTAAGCACTTTAATACACTACCTTCACAATTCAACACATATTCTTCTCAACAAATTCCCTTGCCACAATTCATATTCAACATAGCCCTTTTCCAATTAAGAACTTCTATATTTTCACTAGCACAAATTAATAAAAATTGGAGTTGTGTATCTTTTTGTACGTACTTTTACTATCATTTTTTTTTTCTTTCCTACACGCACTCCATACATGAAGATTCAATGGCTAGTGACTTTTGAATACAATTTTTAGTGCACTAACAGGCCTTTCCATGGCTCCACTCAAAATCTACTCCTCAATATCTCACCTTACTTCTTTTAGCGACTAAGTTCCTTAGGAGAAAAAGGTGCAAAAATCTCAATTTAAGAACAAAATAGGGGTACGGCTTGTAATGTGGGTATCAAAGAAAAAGTCAAACGGCTCAAAGGGGCTAACAATGGTAATTTTTAATTCTTATGTGACAATCACATCCATGATCAAATAAGAAAAATGCTTACATCATCCCCTAGACTAGCATAACCTACAATTTTGCTTCGATTAACACACGGAGAAAGTTCTATACTACACAGGATAGCATAGAAAATCACTAAACCTTACTCACACATTGCACATGATTCAATCACAACGGTATTATTCAACTCCCAAGTCAAGCAAGCACAGAAAATTGAGAGAATTAAGAAATATCACACTATGCAGCATACAAGTCAAGCAACTGAGCTAAGGCATCACAAAATAGGCTATTTATTTTTACTCAGGCATCACATGTCAAACCAAATATAAGGGAAAGTAGAATGTATGTCATAACCTAATATGCCCGCACCAAACATGTCAATGGGTATTTCTAAGAGTAACTCAATTCCTTCCTAACTACTCTAAAAAAATAATTTAAAGTGTCCGGCTCAAGTTACACCCTTGGAAAAGAACCGTTGCCCAAAGAAAAACCAAGGGATACTACCTAACTATCCTACAAAAAAAAAATCTTTTTGGGATTTTTAAATCGGACTTTGTCTCTTAAGAAAATTGTCCAACAGATCCATCCTTCGGAAAAGTCCAAGATTTTTCTAAAAAAACAATAATTTTATACAATTACACCTCAGAAAGTAGTATCCCCACCCCCACACTTATGTTATGCATAGTCCTCGATGCATGATCACACATAAAAACATTAAAACAAGGGTGAGAAATACTCCTTGAGACCCCCTCGGGCCTAGCTCGGACATAATGCTCAATCTTTAGAGTAGGGATGACCCCACACTTAAGCTCAAACATGCCCCTCAACTTCAACTTTTGGGTACTCAGACTTCCCCTACTCTGCAAAATAAAAACAACACAAAACTGACACTAAAAAAATAATGAAAAGATATACAGGCTGGGTTGCCTCCCGACAAGCGCCTGATTTAACGTCGCGGCACGACGCAGACTCTCGCCTCACTAATCAGCGAGCACGACCTTGGTCTTCTCACGATTTATGGTACCACCCCAATAGTGTTTGACTCTATGTACGTTCACTAAAAAATTTCTTTCACCATGTATAGCTAGCAACTCAAGTGCACCATATGGGGTGACTCTCACTATCTCAAACGGGCCTGACCATCTCGATTTCAGCTTTCGAGGAAACAGTCTAAGCCTAGATAATACATGTTGGTCTGGCTCAAAATGACGCGACTTTATATGTTTGTCATGCCATCTCTTGGTCTTTTCTTTGTAAAGTTTGGCATTTTCGTATGAGTGCAACCTGAACTCATCCAATTCATCCAACTGTAGCAATCTTTTCTCACCCGCAGCTTCAAAGTTCATGTTTAGCTTCTTGATGACCCAATATGCCTTATGTTCAAGTCTACGGGAAAGTGACATGCCTTCCCATAGACCAGCTTGTACGGTGATGCCACAATTGGTGTTTTGTACGATGTTTTGTATGCCCATAAGGCATCATCTAACTTAGCACCCCAATCTTTCCTATTCACACTCACCGTTTTTTCTAATATTTGCTTAATTTCTCTGTTGGATACCTCTACTTGTCCACTTATTTGAGGGTGATATGTTGTTGCAACTCAATGACGGACCCCATATTTAGCTAAAAGGTTATTCAACAACCGATTACAAAAGTGGTTTCCTTCATCACTAATCAAGGCACGTGGAGTACCAAATTATGAGAATATATTCTTCTTCACAAACGCAGCGACAACCATGGCATCATTCGTCGGCAATGCAATTGCCTCCACCCATTTCGACACGTAGTCAACTGCCATCAAAATGTATTTATTTCCCCTGGATGATGGGAATTGACCCATAAAGTCTATCCCCCATACATCAAAAATCTCTACCTCCAAGATATTATTCAAAGGCATCTCGTGCTTCCTTGTTATCGTTCCTGTTCTCTGGCACTGGTCACACTTTTTAACAAATGCGTGGGCATCTTTGAATAGCGTTGGCCAGAAAAAACCAGATTGTAGCACTTTCGCCGTTGTTCTATCGCCACCATGATGGCCCCCATATGGTGATGCATGACAATCATACAGCACAAGTTCCACTTCTTTATCAGGAATACATTCCCTCATTAACTAATCACCACATTCTTTGTACAGGTAGGGCTCATCCCAGTAGTAAAACTTTACATCGCGTAAGAACCTCTTTCTTGCTTCAGATTCTATTTTCGGAGGAACTACCATACTCACCAGATAATTCACATAATCAGCATACCACGGAGGAGGGTCTTGGGTTATAGCAAAAAGTTGCTCATCAGGAAAAACTTCTTTAATATATCCACCCTCCTCAACATGGTCATGATTTTCCAACCATGACAGATGGTCAGCTACTTGGTTATCAGTGCCCTTTCGGTCTCTTATCTCCACATCAAATTCCTGCAACAATAAAACCCAGTGCATCAATCTAGCTTTAGATTCTTTCTTTGTAAATAAATACCTGATTGCTGCGTGATCTGTGTGGACTATAACTTTTGTTCCCACCAAGTATGCCCGGAATTTTTCAAAGGCCCACACCACAGCTAATAGCTCCTTCTCAGTGGTGGTGTAATTCTGTTGTACATCATCAAGGGTCTTACTCGCATAGTAGATGGAATAAAACACCTTGCCTTTCTTTTGGCCTAGCACTGCCCCAATTTCATGTTCACTTGCATCACACATAAGTTCAAATGGTACAGACCAATCAGGTGCAACAATTATGGGGGCAGCTACCAATTTCTTTTTTAGCTCCTCAAATGCCTTCAGGCAGGGTGTATCAAAATTAAACTTGACATCTTTTCCCAGCAACCTGCACAAAGGAGTAGCCATTTTAGAAAAATCTTTGATAAAGCACCTATAAAATCCTACGTGTCCCAAGAAACTCCGGACGCCCTTCACTGATATTGGTGGAGGTAGTTTTTCAACTGCCTCCACTTTTGCCTTATCAACTTCGATGCCACTTTTAGATACTCTATGACCCAAAACAACGCCTTCCTGCACCATAAAGTGACACTTCCCCCAATTTAACACCAGATTTGTTTCTTCACAACGGGCCAACACCATGCTCAGGTTTTTCAAACAATCATCATAAGATAACCCTAAGACTGAGAAGTCATCCATGAAGAGTTTATGCATGCAGAACGATGGGCTGATTCCTTTAATATCTGCAATGGTCCACCCAATCGCCTTTTTGTGCTCACGAAGTACCCTAAGTATTTTCTGTTTTATTGGTCAGGCTAGATGAGATGATCACGGGCAATGTCTCAGAGTTCCCCAAATAGGCATAGCGTAAATATGCTGGAAAAGGTTTGAGTTCCGGCTTTGGAGCCTCTTCAATAGATGGCTTAGGAGGGGTTAGAGTAATAGGCTTGTTCAACTTTTCAAATTTTCCTAGACCGTGGAGGTAACTGCAGGATACTTCAAGAATTTTCTCAATGTCTCCCCTTGTTTCATCCCCACAGTCTTCTTCATCCCCAACCAACACTCGCTCAAGAGGGTCAACAGGACTCATGTAGGGGACCATTGACTCCGATTTTCTTTCCACTACAGTAATCATGGATAGCTCTTCATAGTGGACAGGTAACTTGAGTGCCTTATAAACATTAAACACCTCCACTCGATCACCAATTCACATCGTCATTTTCCCTTCACACACATCAATAATAGCTCGGCCCATAGCTAGAAAGGTACGCCCCAAAATAAATGGGACTTCCTAATCAGGCTCATAGTCCAAGATAATGAAATCAATTGGGAATATGAAAGAGCCTACCTGAACCAGCACATCGTCAATTACTCCCTCAAAATGAGCAAGCGAGCGATCAGCCAATTGTGAAATCACTTTTGTTGGGCGTGGTTCACCCAACCCCAACTGCTTGAACACAGATAGCAGCATCAAATTAATACTTGCCCCAAGATCGCACAAAGCTCGCCCGACTGCATGCTTACCAATTGAGATTTGAATAGTAAAACTACCTGGATCTTTTAATTTCTGAGGTATCTTGCTTTGAATTCTTGAGCTAACTTCCTTAGTGAGAGCCACGGTTTCGACTCAGTCAGCCTTCGTTTATTGGCCACAATGTCCTTGATGCATTTAGCATATTTGGGCACCTCCTGCAGAATGTCTACCAGTGGAATATTGATTTGTACCTGCTTCAAGAGGTCAAGAAACTCTTTGTATGATGCATTATCTTTCACTTTTTTCAACCTTTGAGGGAATGGAAGGGGTGGCCTCGCAACAAATGGTGGGGGTTGCTCAGCCACCACCTCCTATGCTGGCTTATCTGATTCTTTCGGGTTGTCTGATGTTGATTCAATAGTGACTGGTTTCTCATTAAAAGTTACCTGCTTTCTCTTTTTGGACTGGACTTGTTCCAATTGCTTCCCATTCCTCAATGATATAGCATTAACATATGCTTTAGGATTAGCTTCGGTGTCACTTGGAAGAGCCCCTGTTGGTCGGGTATTTTGAGAACTGGCGAGTTTCCCCACTTGACGTTCTAAATTTCTCATCGCTACAGTCTAGGCTTGGTGATCAGCCATTATTTTCTGATTGAAAGCAACTTGGTCGTTCATCATTCTCTTCATAATCTCCTCAAGGCTTGCTAATTGTTCAGCCTGAGGTGGTTTGTACTGCTGTTGAGGTGCTGGATGCCTGTAGTGATTCTGAGTGCTTTGATTTCCACCCCAAGAGAAGTTTGGGTGGTTTCTCCAGTTAGGGTTATAAGTGTTTCCATATTGATTTGCTTGTCCCCTATTCGCATTACCCACAAAGCAGACAGACTCTGGATTAACTGGGCATAAATCACTAGAATGACCCTCTCCACAGACTTCACAAAATACCTGAATCTGTTGCACTGGTTGGGCATGTTGCATTGGTTGAGATTGTTGCTTGTTAATGATCAGGTTCATCTGATTGACTTGGTTAGTCAATGTGGAAATGTGAGCTGATAATGCTGAGACCAAATCTAGTTCAAATATTTCAGTAATGCAAATATTTCATCATAATTCTTCTCCAACACCTGACCTCCGGCTGCTGCATCTACCATAATTTTTGTTTGCGGATGGAGCCCCTCAATGAAAGTGTGAACTAACACCTCGTTTGTTTGATTGTGATGGGCGCAGTCTCTAAGTAGCCCCTTGAACCTTTCCCATGCTGAATATAAAGGTTCACCCGTTTTCTGTCTAAAGGAGACTATCTCACTCCTGATCTTTACAGTCTTTCCTGAAGGGAAGAACCTTGCCAGAAATTTTCTCGCCAAATCGTTCCATGTTGTAATGGAATTAGCTGGTTCTGCCTTCATCCATCGCTTTGCTTCACCCAATAGAGAGAATGGGAAAAGCATGAGCCACACATTATCTGGCGTGACCCCGTTAGTGATATAAGTATCACTAATCTCCAAGAAGTTCAGAATGTGCTCCTGAGGATCCTCGTGTGGAAGACCCATAAAATGCCCGTTTGCATGAAGTAGCTGGATCATGCTCTGTTTCAGCTCGAAGTGCCCAGTGATTCTGGGCTTCACGATGCTGGAGGTAACATTAGCAGTACTGGCATTGCCACCTCCTGAAAAGCCATGTGTTGTTCCTATGCCATGTTCACATGAAATCGGATGAAGTCCTGAATATTGTCTATATCTATTGCTTCTCGCAACCTCCTGTGAAATGTTCTCTCAGGTTCGGGGTCAAAGCTATTAAGTCTGTCCTGGCTTCTGTCCCTACGCATTCAATCGAAGTTCCTGAGATTAGAGCAAAAATCATGTGACGTTAGACTCAATGAAATAAACAATTAAAGCAAGTAAGTAGAGAGTAGTCTATATTCAAGTCCCCGGCAATGGCGCCAAAAACTTGTTGGTCCCAAACGCCTACGCAAGTATACGTGGTCGTAGCAAGTAATATAATGTTAAATCGAATGTCGAACCCACAGGGACTTGCATAAACTACTTGCTGAATCACTCTAATTGTTATTTAATCAAGAGAAAATAAAATCCAGGAATGTAACTAATTTCTACTACGATTCTATTAACTAACTAATTATCAAGTGACAAGAATATTGTTGTGTATTCAGTAGAGACAAGTATTCCAGGGTTGTGATCAATTCACCACTCGTGTTGCATTCGAATTAACTCTCTCTTTCATATAATTCACTCATTGTTGCTAATTAATCGATAATTTCTCTCACAACCTTCTCCCGAAGCACTACTCGCCTATTATCAATAGATTAACTCCTATATTCCTATGAAATTAATCTATTAGAACGCACTAAGATTACAATGTTTAAATAAGCACGGTGACTAGGTATATTCCTATCCTAACCACAAATCCGCTCCCCTGAAGGGTTAAGATCGCGCTCTCTTCAATTTTTCTCTAATCTATATACGGCTTTCCCAAGTATAACATAGATAGTATATAGAACTTAACTGCTGGCCAGACAATTAAGCAATTAAACGTAGAATTGAAGAAACAACCATATATTGAGTGAACTATATTCAAGGTTAAATTAATGTCGAATAACAATATCCATGGCTAAACCACAACCCCAGAATAATGGGTGTTTATCCACTCATGCTAGAATCAAACAATTGCATAAGTGCTGCATAAATTGAAAATACTAAAATAAGATGAAGAAAACTGAGAAATCCTTTGCTTCCTAATGATCCTGTGTATCTTCTCTCCAAAAATGGCATCCTCCCTCGAAGTTTTTTTTTTTTGGGTCTATTTATATGTTTGGGACAAACCCTAAACATGTAGGAGACTTCTATTCAAACCAGGAAATACTTAACATCTTCAAAACTCGGATTTGACCGGATCAGGGGCCAGGCGTTACAGGTCAAACACCTGGATAACGCCCGGCCAGGCCTGGCATTTTGGCTTTGGCGCCTGGATACGCCTGGCCTCACCAGGCTTTATAGCCCAAACGCCAGGCTAAATCCTGATGTGACCAGGCTTTACAGCTTAAACGCTCGGGTATAGCCGGCTTCACTCCTTTTTGACTTTTGAGCGTATTTTCAACGTTTATGCTTCCATTCAACTCGGCTTCCGTTTCCAATTCACCTACACATAAAATAAACCTCATTAGGCACATACGAAGTGTATTTTTATCATTAACTTACATCAAATACAAGGCATATAAGTGTTAAACCATGAATTCTAGTCACACATCAATTGCTCCGGCGTGAGCTTTGACGAAGGAATTCGCAAGCATGGAAAATGAATCGATGGAATTAGGTGGAAATTTGTGGTACCATACCATCGCCCCCTTTGATAAAGTTTCTCAAAACTTCTTCAGCAGAACGGACTCAATCTCGTCATTCTCTAAGTCATTTCCCTTTATTGCGCATGTATAAGAAGTGACATTCTCATTAGGGTCGGTGGTCCCATTATACTTGGGAAGTTCTGGCATGCGAAATTTTTTTGGGATGAGCTTAGGAGCTGCACTTGGGGGAAAGGCTTCTGCACGAACTTCTTCGAATCTAAACCCTTCAGTATCAGTGGTGCCCCTTGTATTTGGTCAACTCGAGAGTTTTATGTTTCTACCTTTTTTTCATTAGCCTCGATTTTCTTTTCTCCTGATTCGAATCACTTTGTGAGCTCCTCGAGCATTTTCATGATGGTGGGGACAGTCCCCGATTCGATGACGTTTGATCTCTCCGGTACTGGTTCAGTCCTGTGAACAACTTCAAGTGAGGGCTCAGATTCACCTCTACTCGGAGCCCGGTTCTGGTTTTGCAGTTGCGCTATGGAAGCCTGTTGATTTTGCAGCATTTCAAATATCAATCAAAGGCTAACTTCGCCGTCTTCGCCGCCCTGTGCATCTTAACCGGTTGGTCGAGCATCTCTGCGGACGCTGTTTTCGGGGTTGACGCCCAAATTGGCATTTAGGGCGACATGGGAGCTGACATCGACGGGGTCTGCAGCTGGTACTCCCTCGACGGTGACCTGAGGTACTTCGGCCCCTGGGACGACTACATTGTTGTTTTTCCCCATGGAAGCCGAGGGTGTTGTCAGTGTGTGTGGGTACTGCTTGTGAGTTTGACATATGGATCCTGAAATCAAAAACACGTACGAGAACAAAAAGCATTGTGTATTATCGGAATCAATATTAAGCAATCATTACCATCATTAGCCCCACGATGGGCGCCAAACTATTTACCCTAAAAATCGGATAACAATTAAACTTATAAGTGGTTTTAAGGACACGTGATTTCACCTAATACCAGTTGATAAATATAATGATTAATAATAGTAATTAATAATAAAGTAAATCAAACAAGTGTTGAAATGTAATTCAGTCCTCGAGCTAGAGTGCCCTCGAACTGATTGATACCGGAATAATAAAGTATAAAGCAAGCTGATGAACAAGAGAGTATAAGCGAGAAAGAGTATTTATTGCTCTGATATGTGAGAATAAGATGTCCTACAAATGGTTAGAACTCCCCTCTATATATTAGATGAATTCTACTTAAGTTACAATTCTAATTGCATAAGGGAATCTCATGATTAGCTAAATAACCATTATTTATTCGACTAGTCACGGATATCTCATCTTTCTATTATTACGCTATCTTTGGTCTTGCTTGATGTATATCTTATTTGGTCTCGATTCTTACTGGTCTCGATCTCGACAAGGTACCTCGAATCCCGAACTCGGTACCTTGTCCTCGTGCCTCGGTCTGATCTACTACGGGGCCGATCTTCGATACATCTCCCTAGTCTCGGTTAATTAGTAAAATACCCGATTTTAGCAGTATACAGTGTCACAAAAAATATTGGAGTAGTAGATACATCGTCTATAAGTACGCTAAGAGCCCGTTTGGCCATGAAATTTTTTTCACTTTTTTTTCGAAATTCGTGTTTGGCCATAAAAATTTTAATTTTCACTTGAAGATGAATTTTGGAATTTTTTGAAAATTTAAAAAACTCCAGAAACTATTTTTCAAAATTTTCAGTTAGATCACTCACAAAAATACAAAAACAACCCAAACTTATATTAATGTCTCAGCACTAATTCTAGTTTTCAAATATTATTTTCACTTGAAATTGTTTTCTTTCTGAACTTTACAATTCTTATGTCCAAACGCCTCTAATATTCCGAGACCTTATCAACATCAAAACCAGCGGCAAATCTAGCATGTGTACATCATGTCTAGTTGCATCACTATGGTGGCAAATTGGCAGGTCGGACCAAACTTGAACGGGTTAAAACGAGTTAAATTGGTAAACGGGTGATGACACCACCCGTTCAATTAAAGTTTATTTGGGTCAAAGTGAGTTCGGCAAGAAGGGTCAAATCACGGGTCATAAGGCAACCTACCCAACATAATTCAACCTCCCATCCTTTTTGTTTAAATTTTGCCTTTTGAAACAAAAAAAAAAAGTGAAAGCTAATGTACTTTTCTTAAATTATTTGCTTAAGTCCTCCCAAATTTACATAGTAATTCCTATCTCCGAGTTTTATTTTGTATGTTTGGGTTTTAGTTGTATTTTGACCTATCGGGTATTAAAATGGGAGAATGACACAGTTACCCACAAAAATAAAACTATTTATCCTTGCCTACCCATTTATTTTTCTACCCATCAAACTAATTACATTTCCTACCCATAGTAGTTCTTGTAGGGAATTTTCTCTTTTTTCTCCATTACTTTTTTATTTCTATGCTTCTTTCCTTTTTTTCTTTCTTTCCTTTTCTTTTTTCTCGTTTTCTTCTTATTTTTTCTTTTATTTCCTTCTCTAATTTCGTTCAACTTTTTTTATATTTATTTCTCTTCATAATCTAATTTCATTTACTGTTTTCATTATTTATTATTATATTTTTTATACAACAAGAAAAATTAATTGATATAGTAAATATTTGTTTACCTTATTTTTAATATAACTAGTATATATACCTTTTGTCTTTTTTCTCATTCAGTTATTAAACTGAAATAATATCAGGTGTCACTTGATCTAATTCACTGAATATCACATTGACTGTTGTTGAGCACCATAAATAACATAATCAGATTCTAAGAATCAACACGTGATTGCATGCAAACCTTGATCTCCTTCCCTGTAAATATCAGTACACTATCTACCATTAGTAGTAACACAACCAGTTATAGAGCAAGAAAACATAATTTACGGCCACCAAATCTCCACATATACTAGTTAGAATAGAAACGATAATAAAATATTGGAAGACGCAATAAAAGTATAAGCAGCAAAAATGACTTCTAGTACCATATGATACCAATATGGTATACATGTATACCAACAGAGTATATGATTGCTCTAGAATATTGCTATAACTATCTACGACTATACTATTGTACCAACACATTAAAGGATGCAATAAAAGTATGAGAAATTTACATGCTCGCATTGCAAGCTATTATTCGCAAAGAAACTTGCTCATTTCGTATACTAATAGGGTATATAGTTGTATGGGGTCGTTCCAACAATTGCCTATAACTATAAAAACTATTACATAAAACACATAATCTATGTCCATCGGCACAAAAATATTTCAGCACTGGAAATCATGTTCATATAAATAATTTCAGAATAGTAATCACTTAAAAATGCAACTAAAACAACCAAAAAAAGTTCAAATTACCATATGATACCAATATGGCATATAACTATACCAACATGGTATACGGCTTTACTAGTTAATTTTCGGCAACTGTATGAGTATACTACTATTACATAACACACATGCATAAAGAGAAAAATAAAAAAATAGTGTACTACATATTAATATAATAAAGTATTTCAAGATATTATATTATATTACTATTATTAAAAGAAAATCAAATAGTATACCAATTAAATGCAACTAATACAACCAAAAAATAATTCAACTATCATATGATATCAAAATGGTATATAACTATACTAATATGGTATATAGTTGTACGGGGTCGTTCCAACAACTGTATATAACTATAAAAACTATTACATAATACACAAAAAAACTATGTTCATATGTACAAGAAAATCCAACACAGCAAAACATGATCATATAAATAATTTCATAATAGAATTCACTTAAAATTGCAGCTAAAACAACCAAAAAAATATTCTAACTACCATATGATACCAATATGATATATAATTATACCAACTGGGTATGCAGTTCAACTTATTAATTTTAGGCAACTATATATGACTATACTACTACTACTACATAATACACATGCATAAAGAGAAAAATTAAAAGAAATAGTGTACCATATTAATATAAGAATGTATTTCAAGTTATTGTACTATAATACTATTAGATAAAACAAACGCATAAAGAAAAAATCAAAATGATTATATAATACATATGCATAAAGAAAATTTTTAAAAAATCAAGATATTGTATTATTCTACTATTACTAAAGAAAAATCAAATAGTGTACAAATTAAATGTAGCAAATACAATACAAAAATATTCCAACTAACATATGATATCAGTATAGTATATAGCTATACCAATAGGGCATATAATTGTACGCAAAGAGTTTAATTTTTTTTTTAAATTCAATTATTAAACTGAAATAATATCAGTTGTCACATAATCTAATTAACTCAATAAGAGCTTATGCAATGAATAATACCTCCATGGAATTTCATTAATGTTAATAAATATTATTATTTATTTATTGAATATTAGGACAACAATTGGACAAAAAATTAGGACAATCTTTTTGAAATTGTGGTATGCAGGGCAACCGGGAGTTTCTCCGATCAACTTATTCCTCTTGTCCATTTTTCTCACTGTGAACACCCTATTTTATTTTTTAAATAACTATTAATATATATTTCTACAGTCAAAGTACATATCATAGACGGAAAAATAATCAAAAGTAATGGTGATTCAAGTCATAAAATAAAACAAAAAAGGAAATAGATTTACATTTTTCACATGCCCCTCACATGGGGTGAAGCAAATTAAAGGGGAAATAGGAAATTAAATAGTCCGATAATAAGTTTATACTGTATAGGTAGAAATTGTAATTAATTTTCAAGTGGCAATACCGGGTAATTATTTGGCCTTGATAGACAATATGCGTTATTTCCTCTATTATAATGTGTAAAATTCGTTTGTAGCCGGCCGGTGAAATCAAT
This sequence comes from Nicotiana paniculata, assembly GCA_005239505.1. Lineage (NCBI taxonomy): Eukaryota > Viridiplantae > Streptophyta > Magnoliopsida > Solanales > Solanaceae > Nicotiana > Nicotiana paniculata. The sequence goes on from ML306757.1 coordinate 19,541, forward strand.
TATACAAATGTTATATACTTTATTTTCTATCAAATGTAAATAATTTATGGCGCGGGCTAAAAATGATATTTTGCACCTTGAGTAGTAGGTCCAGGTAAAAATTGCATGGGGCGCCTATTTGGTCGCCTCATTTAACCTATACCCACTTTTTTTTAAAAACTTTTAACTTGTACCCACTTTTAAATAACTTCAGGCCTCTTTCTCCTCCTCCTTCTTCTTCTTCTTCTTCTTCTTCTTCTTCTTCTTCTTCTTCTTGTTCTTCTTCTTCTTGTTCTTCTTCAGGTGACAATGATTTTATATGGTGGTTGTGAATATATTTTAATGTTATGATATTTTTACAATTGTGAGTTGTTATGACGCTTTATTTTTTACTATTGCTTAGGGTTTCTTCTTCTTATTTTTCGTAATTGCAAAATGGGTTCATTAGATTTATTGTTGTTTTGACAAATTGATGACTAGGATTTGTTCCTGATGATATTTGGAGGTTATGTTTCAAATTTGAGCGCATTTGGAGTAGATTTAGGTATTAAGTCGTATATTGGATTGTTATGATTCGAAGAACAAATTTCTATTTCTGGGCAATTTTCTCTTCAGACTTATTGACCTTAAGTGTATGAAAACGTTTGTTGCACTTTAGACTTTTTGGCCTTATGTGCATCTGAAGTGCAACAATTTTTCACTTCAGACTTATTGGCTTTAAGTGTAGCAAAACATTTGTAGCACTTCAAACCTTTTGGCCCTAAGTGCATCTGAAGTACAATTTTTCACTTCAGACTTATTGGCCTTAAGTGTAGCAAAACTTTTGTTGCACTTCAGACCTTTTGGCCGTAGGTGCATCTGAAATGCAATTTTTCACTTTAGATTTATTGCCCTTAAGTATAGCAAAATGTTTGTTGCACTTCAAACTTTTTGGCCTTAAGTGCATCTGAAGTGTAATTTTTCACTTCAGACTTATTAGCCTTAAGTGCATGAAACTATTGGTTGCACTTCAGACCTATTTGACCATAAGTTCACTTAAAGTGCAATTTTTTCATTTCAGACCCGATAAGTTTGAATTTGATCATAAATGGATACACTTGCAAACTTTTTCGCAAAATGAGTATAGATTCAACTGTAACCCCAAAATAGGGTACAGATGCAAAAGCCCTTAGGTCTAGTAACACTCTGGTACCAATTGTTTTAAAATAAGAATCGGGCCTCCGGATATCCCACACGAACCAAGAAAATATCTCAGGTCGACTAGCCTTTTTCAGGCACATGAAACTAGATTTTGAGGCAGACAACCAATATAATAGAAACAAACGTGTACTTGACTTAGGAAAAAAATTGGACCACTCTTATTATATATGCCCTTCTCAGCTAATAGTAATGCAACAAAAAAAATTACTATACGAATTGATAGTAGTCGTGGCCTCCTTCGTTCCTTTTCTTTATGTAACGAAAAGAAGCTGGACACGATAATTGTATTCTTTTTTTTTCTGTGACATTAATTGGTTCTGTGTGGCTCTCTTTTCTTATCCCTACTACCACAAATATTTCTCCTATATAACTCATGCTTTATATTATATTAGAACGTCACTTAGCACAGAAATGTCAAACCAAGTGAATTGTGTCGAGAAATGGCCAGAATTCACATTACCCGACTCGTTGTATACCGATAATATTAGAGAAATCCATGCAGAAATTGAACACAAATGGGATATGTCGCGACGATCAGCGTGCCAGATTGCAGCAGGAAGGGCACTGTGGAGGCATGTGATAAATGATCCACTAGCTGAGCTACTAGCAGGAGAGACATACCTTAAAAGCTTGTATGAAAAGATTAAGAAGGATTGTCTTAATAATGCAACAGAGGTTTCTGGTGTAATGATTGCTGTTAGAACACTATGGTTTGATAAACAAATTGAAGCTGCTCTTAGTTCCTTTGATGGTGGAGCAACACAAGTTGTCCTTCTTGGAGCAGGTATCTGATCAAATGGGAATTTTAACTTTTAATTATATTAGCTGACCATCTAAATTTTGTTTATTTATTTTATATATAACATGTTTTACTTTCTAGGTTACTAATCCCGTGTTTTATGAATGGTTACTTATGTAGTTATCTTTTGAATAACCTGATAGCGTAAAAATTCTTTTTTACTGTCACTTACACTCAGACAAAAAATACCGGTCCATTTTAATTGATTTTTTGGTTGTTTTTACACATATTAAGGAATCTATCTTTGGAAAAAAGAAGTTAATTTCTTCTTGATATATGAAAAAATTAAATATTATGGACCACAAAAAAAAAGACCGAAAAAACAATTAAAGTGGACTGAAGAGAATAAATCAACTATGTCGTAATCCCAAACTAGAAAGAGTGGGCTAAATGAATCCTTCATATCATGACACATTATTTGGGTCACTTTCATTCCAGCACAGGTAAATAATTTGAAGAATTAACCCAAATAACCGCTCACCTAATTTCTTAACCTAAAAATAGCTGGCGGATGTATAACATATGTAAAATTTATGGGTGTATAATCAATGTATAATTTATATATATTGGCTAGAAAAAGTAAATAGTGAATCTAAGACCGACTATTTTCGTAACAATCCCTAATAATTTTTCCTTTATGGTAAATTTGGAGATGTATCAAACTAATCTCTCTGTTGCATTTTAGGCAAACTCAAAGACAATTTGTTCTTTAGTTAGTAAGTTGTAGTGACTTATCATGAGCTAATTAACTTCAAGTATAAGTATGTTAGTTATTCTATTACAACATTAACATATCAATTATTCTGCAAAGACTCAATACTTTGCAGATGCACATTGCAACTGAACAGTAACAAGATGCAATTTTCTAGCTTTTAATCAACCAAATGGTAGACATTCACCAGGTAACACACTAATACTTATCGATTGATCACACCTTAATGACCGGTAATAAGCAATCTCCATATTGCTTTAAATGATTCAATCATCAATAAGCAAGTCATGACTAGGTGAGCCGAGCATTGGCGCAGCGGTAAGAGATGCCGCTACATCACCAGCAGGTCATAGGTTCACGCCATAGAAACATACTCTTGCAGAAACGCAAGATAAGATTGCGTATAATAGACCCAGTCTGATCCAGCTTTTTTCCCTTTCTGCTCTCTAATCTCACTCCCCTTTGCAAGTTATTTGAATCCATTTTGTGGGGGACAGTACAGAACAGAATAATGATATGATTCTGCTTATCTGCAGGTATGGATACAAGGGCATATCGTTTGAGTTGCTTGAAAGAAAGTGATATTTTTGAGGTTGATTTCCCAGAGGTCTTGCAGATGAAAACTAGTGTTTTAAAAGAAGCAATAAATGAACAAAAACACCAAATGATGACAGCAAAATCATTGAAGAGAGTGGCAGCTGATTTAAGAGAAAAAGATTGGCTTAAAAAGCTTCAAGCATCAGGATTAGAGCTAAAGAAAAATACAGTGTGGGTGTTAGAGGGAATCCTCTACTATCTATCACATTCTCATGCAATGGAAGTACTCAATGTTATAGCTAATAACTGTGCCTCTGCTCATACAGTACTTTTAGCAGATTTCATGAACAAGCAATCAACCAAAATGTGCAGCTCCATTTTCCATTTCTATAGTGATTGGCCTGATCTGTTATTGCCATCACTAGGATTTTCTCAAGTTAAACTTTCTCAGATTGGTGATCCAGATGCCCATTTCGGGTTGTTGCGTGATCCACTTAATTTGTTCAACAAGTTGCGCAGCTTGCCACGGTCACTACAAACTCACCCTGATGATGGAACACCGTGTTGTCGCTTGTATTTGCTTCAGGCTTCTGGAGCACCACCTATATAAACTATTCTTTGAATCATGTTACTAATGGTGTTTACTGATAAGCCTAATTTTCTAGCTAGATTAGAAGTAGGCAACATCATTTATTGGTGCCTTATGGCAGTACTGAAACAATTTGAACTAGTGACCATGTCATTCAAGCTATATGTTTACTATATGTATGTTTTCTTTTTCAAATCTAGATATACTAAAACAAATCATAAACTTATCATATTTCTTACCCTATTGTTCATTTGCAGTTTTTTTTTTGCAAATATGTGTTGCTATAGGATTAATCAATTAACTATGATTCAATCAAATATTAGTTGGGAATTCATTAGACCCATATTCTGGCTTTTAGCCGGAGAATATCCAACAATAGTTTCCATTGAATGAATAATGGATCCGGATCCTAAAAATAATAATGCTTTGGAATAAGCATGAGTAATCAAATGAAATAAAGCGCAGAGTAGAACAAATATTTTTGTTTTACCAAAAAGTATGAGACCTTTTGTTAAAATGCATTAATGAGAAGACAGAGGATAAACCCTAGCCAAAGATATTTAACTCCAGATCAAAAAATATTAAGTAAGAAAAGTTGGGTAAGGTTAAGCTCATGAACTCATTAAGATTATGAAAGAAATCGAACGTACATGATGAGCTTACATTCTCGACACCGTTACTCCATAATGTAAAATAAAGAAGAAAGAAAAGGTTCAACATTAACGGATACGGGATATGTCTTTATTGATTCCATAATGATGATTACAAAAAATCAGCCGTAAGGTTCTAAACCTTCTCTTATTTACAAGATGGATTCTTCCGTTCCTTTCTATTGAGAGAGGAGAAGTGTGTGTTTTTCTCAGTTGCCCCCCCCCCTCCCCCCCCCCCCCCCCCCCTTCTTCATTCTCTCACCTAGTATATATACTAGGTATTCCCATTTACTCAACGCTCCTTAGCCAGGATACCCTAATCTACCAATTGTACTTTAGGCCGACCTCCTTAAGTGCCATGGCATGTACTTCGCCGTACAGGCTTTTTGAGGGTCCGACCTCGGCCGTGGCCGAGGTGCTCGTCACTATGGTGCCTTATAGATACAACCACGGCTTAATCGACCCCTCGCCATTCCTTTTTGTGCTGATTCTCCTGTGGTCAAATTTTGACTCATACAGTTAGTCCATCCACTTATTGGGGTCGTCTTTGGGCGAGTTCGATGGGCGGACCTCATCGATTCAAAAACCTTGAGAAATCTGAGCATTTTAGGCGATGGGCGAGCACCTCATAGCGAGATGAAGATGTGACATTTGTGTCAGTTCGAAATGACATTAAATTCGTCATGTGTCATTATGGCACACGTTCTCTGTGTTTGCATCATTTCTCATGCCCCTTCTATTTTTCAAAAAAAAAAAATGGTGTTTGTTTCCTCTGACCAGCATATTCATATCCCTATAAATAAGGAAAATTTTCTCATTCGAATGTAATTTCCCCCAATCATTCACAAGAAAATCTTAAAGGCATTCCTTCTTTCTTCTCCAGTTCTTCGTATTTCCTTTTCTGCTAACAGTTCTCGTGGCTGTTACTTTCCTTTCCTTGCATTTCTGTTCTGTGCAATCACCCAAAGAGATAGCTAGTGCATCTTCCAACCCTGATAGAACCATTGGTGCTCCGGTGCTGGAAAACGATATACCCCTACTTGAAGAGGGAGTGGCTCTGGAGAAGGATGAAAGATTGCCGACTGTGGATGAAGTGGTCCCCCGCCAGGGAAGGGAACGACTGATTTCAACAGCTCTGCTGAGGATGAGCCTGAACCTGTTATTTCTATGATGGATGGCGCGGTGCTCGCGGAATTTAAAGCCAAATGGAGAATCCCTGAGCATATTGAACTCGTTCCAGCGGGTTCTGACATTGTGCACATACGCTGCCCAGGATACTTCGCGTTCTATGCGTACCCATTCGTCATCGGATACATACTTCCCCTTCCTTTTTTTGCGGCAGACTTCTGCCGCTTCTATGAGGTGTGTCCATCTCAGCTCTCTCCGTATATATACAAACTCTTCTAAATGCTTATCAAGTATGCGGAGCTGGCCGATCGAGGGATTTCCCTTCGACACCTGCTTCACCTCTTCGTCCCCAGTTTTCATAGGGTCACGACGCTATATCTTCGTCACCGAGGAACCAAGGGCCTGGTGGTAAAGATGAATGACAAGACCAACCGTCGCTTCTGGAAGAACTTCTTCTATGTCCGAACGGAGCACGTGGTATCGAACCTCGTTGGGTTCCCTGAGAGGTGAAATTTCGCCCGTAGGCCTTTCTTTCTTTTTATCTCCATTTCTTTAAATGGTTGTTGGTTGTTTTCATCTAGTGATCTCGTCGAGTATTTTTGTTTTTGCAGCCGAGAAATTACCTCCTTCGCAAGTTGCCAATATTCGCTAGTGGGTGCGCTCGATTCTTCCCCATACGATGGGGATTCGCAAATGGGCACCCTTCCATGAGAGGTTTGGGCGCAAACCTTCCGCCGTTAAGTCGCCTTGTCCCGGCCTTAGTTACCTCGTTCTTCGCTGTATTTTTTTTTGCTTACATCTTCATTTGGTCAAATTTCTCATTGGAAGGTCGAAGAGGGGCGAGAAGGGCGAGGGCTCCCACCCTTGCTTTCCGTCAGCCGGCTCCTTCTGCTAGGCCTGTACCGGTGGCGGCTGCAGATGAGGGCGTCCAGAATCTATCTATTTCGTAGATCGCGTCAGTGTCCAGATCTGGTTGTTCAGAGGCTGCTCAAACACTTCGGTCCCCACGGTTCGTTCGGCGGACGAACTTTCTCATGATGATGGCGAAGAGGCCCCATCAAAGAGGCAGAGCATAACGCTAGAGGGTCATCTTTGATCAGAACGCCCTCGAGGGGCGACCCTGTTTCGGTGGTGTCTGAAGTCGGGGGTGATGCCAGCCTAGGTAGAGGCGATACCCGTTCCGGGCATGGAAGGGGTTGTCGTGGCAGTAGGATAGGGTTCAGGTGCCGCCACGATTATTCCAAGTGGACCATCGACATCTCGGCAGGCCCGTACTCCCTCTTCGTCTAGTGCGAGGTTGAAGGGCACAATGGTAGATGATTACGAATCTGATTCTGATATCGATCCTGAGGATATGAGGATGTTCAAGGAAGGTTTTACCAGGGTCAATGTGAGGGCAGGAGGTCCTTCCCGTGTGCTTGAAATTCCATCAGACTTTAACATGTTGGAGGACGCGGTGGATTTGGTGCGCAATTTGACCTTTTGTGCTCTGCCGCGGAAAGCATGTCTCTTCATGAGATCAGTGATGCCGATTTGTCACGCGGTGTGGCTAGGATGGCCTTGAGGGTGAGTTTCCTTTTGCTATTTTCTTTGTTTCGTACCCTTTGCCTTCGCTGATTCTTCTTTTTTCCTCCTCAGACTTACATACTGGAGATTAAGAGTGCCCGTCGGGTTGAGACACGGACCGACGTCTTTCTGAAAATGGCCACAAAGTATTACCGGTATCGCAACAGGTGTCGTGAAATGCACGCACAACTTAGGGCAGACGGTACTACTCAATCCCTCAGGGAGGAGTTGGAGAAGAAGGACGAGGATCTGGTGCGGTCTATCTGCAGATGTAGCGAGCTCGAGGGGCTACTTCGGGTCAAAGACGAGGAGCTCGAAGTGGGAAAAAGGGTTGCGGCGGAATGCGAAGATCTTCAGGCCAAAGTGTCGTCTTTGCGAGCCGAGCTTGAGCAGAATGCCACTAGAGTTGCCAACCTAAGTAGGGGTGTGCATTCGAATCGGTTTATCGATAAATCGAATCGATTATTTGTTATCGATTTCGATTTCGATTCCGAAAATTTTCTTATCGAGTTATCGATTTCGATTTCGATTTTGTCCACTTCACTTATCGATAAATCGATAAGAAACTTTTTTTTTTTACCCGTGGTTTTCTTTACCCTAACTTATTATTTCCATTTTCCTCTACCCTTATTATTTTCTAATTTTCCCTACCCTATTATTTTCTTTCCTCTTCACGACTTCACGCTGCTTCTGCCTCAAGATTTTCCCCTACGGCCCTACCTTCCTGCCCCTTTAGAGCTGAACTGCTGAAACCTTAAATTTTCTTCACTCAAAATTCCTTCTTTCTCGGTTTCTTCCACAGATCTGGTAAT
>ML306759.1:0-53506 GCA_005239505.1 Nicotiana paniculata
TATATATATATGGTAAGAATGGGAACAAGAGTGGGACAAGGTGGGGTGGAAACTGGTGAGGGGCCAAAAACATCCTTTTCTGACCTGTTTATATCACTGCTACTCTTTTGGCCGACCCAACTTCAATGCTGTCCCTTTATCTTTTTTTCCTTTCTCTTTCTCAACCGACACTTATCTCTTCTTCTGCTCTCTTCTCTTTCATTTCAAGCATATATATATATATATATATGCACACATCTTCAAACATACGTACTGGACTAAGAAGAAGCTAGCATTTCATTTACTTATAAATTTATAGTCTCTGGCATATATAACACTTTTTTCAGAGTTGTTTATAATTAGTTGTGTGCTATTTTTGTTTATAATATATAGTTTTATGATATGGAACTTGAGCTTGGTCTTGCACTTCCTTCTTATTTTCCCATCAAATCTTCAGACCTAAATGGCAACGTCGACAGTTTTGATGACAACTTCTCAGAAATGAAGAATGACATCACTTATATCAACCACAAGCCTAACTTTTCCGCAGCTAATTCTGATGATGGTGATCAAAGTGACAAATTTGAACGTAAAACGTTGCCTTTGCTTATATGGAATGGCCAACCAAATGATGAAGAAGAAGAAGATGATGATGATCACCGAAAGAGGAGAACTTTTGAAGCTTGTTACCCGTAAGTTTAAGGACCCGTTTATTCATCATTTTCTTTTTTCAAGAATCTTTCAAGTTATTTCGAAATCGCTTACAAAATTGTAATTTTTAAAATGAAATGCATGTCCAAACATAATTTTAAATTTCAACTATTATTTTTCAATTTAACTTTAAAATTACCTTTAATTTTTCCAAAACTATAATTTTTACCTACTAAGTTACACAATGTACATTATCATGTCATGTACATGTAATTACTACAAAAAATTTGATCAGAAACATAGTAAATAAGACATGTTATCTACTCCACACGTTAAAATACAGTAGTATAAAATTTTTACATGATGTATATATACAATAATAGTATGAAAATAATGTATACATATACGTTAACTATTTTCATATTTATGTTAGAATATAAATCCTTAAAAATGACTAGAATAGACTTTAATCACACGACACTTCGACGATTTTTCTTGTTCATTAATGTTTAGACGGTTTCACCTTATTCATCAAAGATAATCTCAATATATATAAGAAATTTTTACTAATAATAGATTTCTTTTTATATTTCATACAGGGAATTCAAGGAAGAAAACCAAGTAGTGGGGTGGCCACCAATTAAATCATGGAGAAAAAGGCAAATTCATGGGATTAACAATGATGTAATTATTGGTCGAAGAAACTCAATGTATGTGAAGGTTAAAATGGAAGGAGTAGCAATTGGAAGGAAAATTAATCTAAGGCTATATAATTCCTATCAAGTCCTTACTAACACCTTGATTCAAATGTTTGCAATATGTAAGTTCACTATTCCTATATAATATGAAATTGTCCTCTCATTTTTTTTTTCCTTTTACAAATAACGATAAGTTTCATTCTATTATATGCAGCAGATCAGAATTGCGACGAAAATGGTACGCGCTTTACACTATTGTACCAAGATAGAGAAGGAGATTGGATGCTTGCAGGAGATGTACCATGGCAGTATGTACTTATATTTTCTGTTCTCTTAATTATTTCATTCTCATATATTATTTTTTACGAAAATATAATTGAGGTCGGTTATATAAATCATATAATATTATTTTTCGATTCATTTGGACCCTAAGAAGACTATCATAATACTATGTTTTAGGTGATTTACTTACCGCCAAATAACCTACTAGACATTAGCTGTGCTCACAACGAGCATATATGGAATTGTTATTTTTATTTATTTTATTTAAGAACAAATAAAATAATTAGAAATTACTTCCAGTATTTACTAAATCAATATAATTTTTTTTGCAGAACATTCATGGAGACTGTTCAAAGAATACAAATACTAAGGAATGGGAAGAGATCAGGAAGAATAAATTCAAGAAAATCGTCTGATATTTCTTAGGTAGAATACTGGTTAAAATCATATATTCTGTATACGAAGGTAGTCCTCATTAATTAGCTCGCAATGGTTTTCTAAGGAAAAAGATAAGATAACACAATATTTGTTACAGTTTGCTATTATTGTAGTTTTATATTTATCTTCGTGCGGTTATTGGATTTCAAGAATTATCAGACTTTTTTACAGCTTACTTTTTCTTTTCTTCCAAATTAAATAGAGCCTGTTTGAGAGCAAGATACCTTTTAAAGTCTACATACAGCTTTTTTTTTTTTTTTACATAAAGGATAGATTTATATTAACTTAAACGAAAGGCATATTACAAGACATAGTAAAAATTGTCTTTAGGGCATTATTATTGTCCATAGTAGCTAGATTGTTACAAACATAGATAGGAAGATTCTTAACAACATAACAAAAACTATGCTAGTCCTTTTCCATTACATGATCAAGAAACGGGGAGGACGAGCATGACAGTAAAGTTCGGTAAGTTTTGTATTCTTTGTAGCTTCCCTGGCCAACATGTGTGCTGCTCCATTGGCCTCCCTAAAGTTATGCCTCAGGATTGGGTGCTTCAACTGCATCAACAACCATCTGCATTCAAGAACTAAGTTAGATAGAATATTTTCATTATTTGAGATAATGTTAATCACTTCTGTGGAGTCTGTTTCAATCTCCAGTTTATCTAATTTCCATTTAATGGAAAGTTTGATCCTCTCAAGGAGGGCCAGGATCTCAGCATGTGTGGAAGATATTGCACGAGTAGCCTTTTGATAACCTACGATCCAGTCACCCTTGGAGTCTATGATAATCCCTCCTAAACCTGCTAAAATATTGGAACCTGAGAATGCTCCATCACAGTTAAGTTTGTACTACTTACCAGGTGGCTTATGCCATTTAACATTCACGTTAATATTTTTGGAGATGGACGTGTATCTTTCAGTAAGGAATAAATATTTCCATGCTTGGTGTAGTATGTTATTGACGTTGATATTATGTTGCAAGTTGTTCTAACTGTTGTTGTTTCTGTTTATCCAAAGATTCCAGATAACATATGGGAAAAGAGTGACCCAATTAATATAGTTTTTATTTTGGACGATGAATATATCCTTCAAATCTTCCAACCAGTTATCTGGATTAATGAAGTTGTTATGATTTATACCCAAATCTTTCCAAAGTTTGCAAGCTATTGGGCATGTTAAGAAAATGTGTCTAATATTTTCAATGCCATTTCTACAGCTCATGCATGTGTCATCTATGTTTATCCCTAGGTGAGCTAGGTAAGATCTACAAGGGAGGCGATTGTGCATGCATTTCCATAAAAGGAATTTTAATTTACTAGGGCATTTTAGTTGCCATATCCAATCGAAGTTTTTGGTAGGGGTAAGTTCCTTGTCTAGTAATTTGTATCACGATTTGGCAGTGAAGATGCCATTGGAACTTAGCGACCGACTAAGTCTGTCCCTTGCAGTATCATTTGAGGGGATGGGGTTGCATATATATGTTGACTAATGTTATTGGAAAAATTGAAGGAAATATTTTGAAGGTTCCATTTCCCGTCACTAATAATGCTAGATAATGTTTGGTGTTCGTCACATTTTGTCAGGGGCCCTGAAATGACAGACCTAAGGTGATCGGAATTATAGATCCACTTGCTATACCAAATGTTTAGATTTGAGTTTTTTGAAGGGTGCCAAAGGAGTCCTTTATTGCAAGTATCCCAACCCCTTTTGATAGCTGCCCAGATGAAGGAAGTGCCCTTAGAGGTCTTTGTGTATGCGTATTTTGCACTAATTAGTTGTCACTAAGGGTTGCTAGAGTATTGTAGAAGACGCCAGACAAGGCTTGCTAAGCACACAATATTCATGGTATTAGCTTTTTTGAGGCCTAAACCACCATTATTTTTGCCCCTAGTGATAGTATTTCAATTTATGAGGCGGATTTTTCTAGTAATGAGTGTTGAACCCCATAGGAAGTCCCTCTGAATTTTGTCAATTGATTGAATAGTTTTTGGAGGAAGAATTGTGAATTGCATGGCATAAGTGGGGATGGCACTAAGAGTACTAGCAATCAAAGTAGCTCGACCAGCCATATTGATGAAGAGGCAGTTCCAATTGGACAATTTTGAGTGGATGTTATCAATTAAATATTGGAAGTCTTTTGATTTAGGCTTATGGTTAATTATAGGTAAGACTAAGTATTTTCCAAATTCATGAGTTGTTTTTATGTCAAAAGTAGATGTGAGAAAAGTTTGTTAGTCTTTTGGACAATATTTAGGGATAACTATTTTAGATTTTGCTTTGTTGATTTCCAGGACAGATTCTAAGGAGAATAAATCCAGACATTTCTTTATGGTAAGGATAGTTTTTTTGTTTGCTTTTCCCACAAGGGTAATGTCATCCGCAAAGAGGACATCGGAAAATGATGGGCCCTTGTGGCTGATGTTGATTGGATCCCAATTGAGCAAGTCTACTTGTTGATTTATGAGATTTGATAGGAGTTCCACACAAAGGATGAAGATGTAGGGGGACATTGGGTCACCCTGACGAATACCTCTAGTAGGTTGGAAAGTGTTAGTTTTAGTCACATTCACTAGAATGGACTGATTAGATTGGTTAGTTTAGGAGGTAGTTGAAAACTTTTGAGAGTTTTGTAAATGAAGGACCATTGCAATCGATCAAAATCTTTTTCAAGATCAAGCTTGATTATTAAGTCATGTTTCTTTTTCTTAGACCTATTTAGATTGTGAACAATCTCTTGTATAATAACGGCATTGTCGCTAGCTCTATGATTTTTTATGAAGCCAGTCTGCATAGGACTAATGAGGTACGAGATGTAGTATTTCAATCTGTTCACAATTATTTTTGTGACAATTTTGTAGGAAGTATTGCAAAGGCCAATGGGTCTAAAATTCCTTAGGTTGTTTGCGTTTGGGAATTTGGGAATTAGGCAGATGAGTGTTTCATTGGCTCCTTCCTTTAACTTTTGTGTGTTGAAGGTAGTGTGACAAAACTTAATAACTAACTTACCAACAACATGCTATTTGATAAAAATAAGGATGAATTCCATCGGGTCCAGGGTCTTTGTATGGTTTGAAGGAGAAGATAGCTTTGGATATTTCTATATCAGAGAGAGGGATATCAAGTCTCCAATGGTTGATATTATTTTTCTTCCATAAAGTGGAATCAAATTTAGTGTTGGGGGAGTATTCATTGACAGTGGTAAAAGCATTCATGAAAAAAGAAAGAGTATGATCCAGTATTTGATTTGGGTCATAAACCCTACTTCCATCATCTTTGATGAAGTGAGTAATAGTATTCTAACGTTTTCTATTAGTGGCTATAATATGAAAATATTTTGTGTTGGCATCTCCTTCATTCATCCAAGTGAGTCTAGACCTTAGTTTCCAATAATCATTTTCCATATGAAGAATGGTATTGTATTCTGATTGAAGGTTTGATTCTAGGTTTTGGAGGAAACTACTATGTTGGTAATTTGGAGAACATTGAATCCCATTAAGTCTAGCAAGTAATTTTCTTTTCTTTTTGAAGATGTCACCAAAAGTATTATTTTTTCACTCAGTGGCTAAGTCTCTAAACTTACTGAGTGCACTAGGAAGGTCTTCCTCTAACCAAGACCTTTTTACTATGTTTATGAAGTCCGGATGTCTACACCAAATTGTTCTAGACGAAAGGGCTATCATTGTTATTGTTGTTTTTAGGTCTAAGGTTGATTAATAGAGGGTTATGGTTCGAGTGTGTTTTAGGAAGATGTGTTATAATTGCATTAGGGAAAAGAGTGATCCATTTATCATTAGCAAGGGTTCTGTCTAAACTTTCCATGATTAGACCTTTATTCCACTTTCTTTTATTGGACCAAGTATATTTACAACCTTTGTAGCCAAGATCAATTAGATTACATCGATTGACACTGTCCCAAAATATATTACTACGTTTTCTGTTAATTTGGTTACCACAAAATTTTTCAATAGAGCTCAAGACTTCATTGAAGTCATCCCCAGTAACCAGGTATCCATGTGATATTTACTAAGGTTTTCAATATTAGTCCACATGCTACAACGAGTAGAAAAATTTGTACTAGCATAAATAGACGAAAATAAGCAAGTAGTGTGATTTGGGAATACCTCAATGGAAGCATGGATTTCATTGTTGTTCCTAGAAAAGTCATGAACTCTAACCAAGCTAGCATCTCACAGGAAAACTATACCACCAGATTGACCATCACTAGGGATTTCGATTATCTGAGAGAAGTTGAAATCATTGAGAAGAGATAAATGGCTTTCCATCCTAGTCTCAAGCAGGGTAACCATGCAAGGACTATGGGTGTCGAGCATTTCCCTAAAGTTCACACGAAAATTGTCATTGTTCCCACCTCGTATGTTCCAAATGAGTACATTTATTGGCCTAAACATGGATGCAAGATTATTTGGTTGCCCATTCTCCCTCTTGGCCTGTGGAATTGGGTTCCTCCTTATGGTTGGGACAAGTATCATTGCATGGTTGCCTACAGTTAGGTCTTGAGGGGGTCTCACATCCATTGTGAATTTTGTCATGGGCGATGGACAACTCAGAACATAATGTTTCTCCCTTTGATCCCGGAATAGATAGTCATTTACCCCTTACAAACTCTAGGACTGGACCTGACCCCAGTAGATTTATCTCTTCTTCCTCCTCCATTTGGTTGTCTTCTGGCTCTTGTGCATTGGGAGGTGCTGGTACTTGAGGGATGATGAGTGGGTTCTGTGGAGGTGCTGCTTGGTTTAACGGATGTGAGGGAGATGGTGGAGTCGATGCATGCATGGGATGGCTGGCTACTGACTTGACAGGGATTATCCATGAGACAAATATTGGGTTGGTGTTGGTTATTTCCCTCGGAGGAAATAATGGTAGATTCACTGGGATTTGTTGGGATTGGATTGGCTTGTAATGACTTGGGAGATTCCACGGACTTCTCATTTCTTGAGCATGATTTAGGGTCATTGAGGATACAAGTGGATGAAGTATATTGTTCATCCAAACATGGTTCATGTAGTTGTTCATGACCATATTCATTCCTTCCGACACAAGTTGTGCTAGGAAGTGTGAATTTTGTAATATGATGATCGTCTCCTGACCATTGAGAATTATACTGAAGGTGATGGCATGTCCCATTAGGGCTTGTCCCACCCAAGATAGTGGTTGGTGATCTTGTGGGAGAGTGGGTTGGATGAAGAATAGTTGGTTGCTTCCTGGAGCTGGAGTTTGTGGGAGAGGTGGGTTCGACATGTTTAAGGCTCTTTGGTGGCTTAATATTTGGATCAAGCTGTATCTTCTCCTTTGTGAGGTTGGGAGTCTTGCCATTCTTTGAAGTTGAGAGGGGAGATATATTACGGATGGGAGGGGTAAAGACTAGGGATGATAGATGTTGTATAGGGTTATTGATGAGAGTATCTTTAGTTTGGATATGGAACTTTCTTGTGGCAGAGGTATTTGTAAGAGCAGTGATATATGAAGTATTTTCTTCGTCAGTGTTGCTATTAGTGTATTGCCCATTTGGCAGTGAGTTGGGTGCCATTTGTTTGAATGGAGTTAGGTTATGTTTTTCCTTCATGCAGATATTGGCCGCTTAGTTAGTGTTAATGATAGTGTTATTAGCAATTTGAGTGGTGGTATAGGTGGTGTAGGGTGATTGATTAACCTCTAATAGGTTATTATTACGGGGGGTAGATGCATCATTGGCATGCATGGCCTTGGGTTGGTCAGGTGTCTTAGTTGCCAAATGTCCAATAGTTTGTGAATGTTGGCCACGTCAATTTGCATGGCATAGTTGTCAAGTGTAGAGTGGTCTTTTTTTTATTTATTATTTGTGCCCGGCAGACTAAACAAGGAATGTTGTATAATATTTCCATTATCAGGATTTGTAGACGGATTAGTAGCAGGTTGATTTGTGAAAAGACTTTTAGAATTTAAGCTAAGATTAGCAAAAGAATTATGGGTCATTCGACTTTTAATGATAGTGAAGGATTTGATCATACCTGGATTGCTTCCTATTGGGGAGATTACCTTACCAGTATTGGCTAGTAGCCCCTTGAACTTTTGGCTGGATCTTTTCTTCTTAGGGAATTTCACCATTTGCTAAGTTTCTTCAATTGGATTTTGGTTGTCAGAATTTAATGTAGAGACATTTTCATATTTTGGGTTAGAACCCTTGGCATCTTCTGTACTTTCCATTTCACGTGGTATTTTTTTGTATTGGAAAGCACTAGATGGGTGACCCAATCTGCCACAATTTTTACATAGCAATTTGTCTCATTCGTATAATATTTCCTGTTTATGATGACCAATGACGATGAAGGATGGCACTGGTATCTCAAGAGGGGGTTCAATGCAAAGTCTTGCATACCTTCTTGTTAAGGTGGATGATGTACATGCATCAATTTTCAACAACTTGCCAATTTTGTTTCCCACTTTCTCCAAAATTTGAACATCATAGAACTCCACAGGCAATTGAGGTAGTCTTATCCAAATGGCCGCTTTGGTTAACTTCTCTTTGGCTGCGATAAAATTTGGGATCCATTTTTGAACGGACAAAAAATATCCCAGGATGAACCATGGGCCATCATGTAGGACCTTGAGCATGCTGGATTCTTCTGAATTGAATTTGGTGATGTAATTGTCAGATCTTAGATCAATCAATAGAAAGTTTTCATCTAGTTTTCATTGATCTTGAATTTTCCTCTTAAGGAGTTGGTGTTGGATAAGTATGCCTTGTAATTTAATAATAGTAGAGTACCTCCATGGGGCATAGATTCTTTGGAGTTCATCCGGTGTGAGGTGTATTTGGTTCTCACCTTCTTTTATGTTAGGAGGATCCGTGATTAATGACATTTGGTGATCATTAATTAGGAGTCCATCATCTATAATCATACTGATTTGGCCATCATGTATACCCTCTAGGAGTTTGTCTTTGAAGTTGATATTTGATGATAGAGGTGTTGGAGAAGAGTGAGAGTTGTTATTGTAGGGGTCTGGTGGTTTTGGAGGCACCGGCAAAGAGACTCTAGGTTGATTCATGGTAGTGAGGGGAGGGAATTGTTAGAGAACCCCGAGTTCAAACGAGTTAATAAAGCTAGTTTTCTTACCGTCTACATACTTCTCTAAGGATAAATGCTTTACAAAATTTAATATTTATACTTCCTCCGTTCGCTTTTACTTAGCATGTATATTAAAAAATAGATTTTTATTTTTACTTGTCACTTTACGCATATTAAGAGGAGACAATATTTTTTTCCTGTTATATCCACATTATTTTGTTACTCATTTCACATTATTTTCTCAAACCCAATAAAATATGCATCAATTAATATGGGTATCATGGTAAATTATGCACTTCATTTATTATTTCTTAAGAAGCGTAAAAAGTCAAAACGTTCCAAGTAAAAGTGAACGGAGGGAGTACGCGCAATTCATTGTGTGTTTGGTAATATTATTTTATGAAGCACATACAATATGGGGCTTAAATATGAATATCTCGATCAAATTTTCACATTAACTTTCATTTGATTTTGGGGCAAATCTTCTTTACATCATCCCAGAAAATCAGGGGCGGAGCTAGCCTCTTGATTGTAGATTCTGTCGAACCCAGTACTTTAGTTCAAGTTATATATTTGTTTAAAAAAAATTCATTTAATCTATATAAATTATTAAATTAGACCTAATATCTTAGAATAATTAAAATTTTGAACCCATAATTTTCACATTCATGCTGGAAAATTTGTGATGCTTATCTGCCAACTGACATGATTAATTATTTACTTTGGAGTCCGAGAAGCAAAAAGATAGAATAGGGAGATGGTGTGCTGCATAGAATTGCTTAAATGTTCATCGTTTATTTTTTCTAGCTATATATATAGATTATATATTGATGTTATACGACTATACACATATTAAATATAACTAATATATATATATTATACTTTCATCGGCTATTTTTAATTTAAGCGATTGAGTGAGTGGCTAATCGGATTAATTCTTTGGGCTCACAAATTAAGTCTGTATTTCTGAACAGTATCTCTTTGTTCAACTTTAAGCCCAGGGAATAGCTGTGTGGCCCAATTTAAATTTCCAAAGCCCATTCATGTGCCCCAAATTAAGAGAAATATATAGTCTTAGCATTTCCAAAAATAATAGCCAATAATATTATTAAATTTATTCTAAATTTTCACTTTTATGCTTATTAATATAAACACCGAGATCAACCTTTAACAACTTGTTTGGATGGTTGTTACTCATTATATCCTATTGTATTGTTATCACAAAATAATGTATGTTTTGATAGTTTATTTAAAATTGATTGTATCGTATTGTTAAATGCATTGTTCTGGAACAACCAAAATCCCATTTTATGAATCAACTGATTCGGTGTGCTGGGATCGTTTTCTATTTTTCTTTTTCAATTATGCCCTCACTTATTCCTCTATAATTCTATTTTATCATCTAATTATTTTTTATTTTAACTCCAAATCTCCAACTTATTGACCTACTTTGTCTTCTTCCAGCTTTTCTAAAGTTGGTTTGCCCCGTTCTTTGTAAAAATTACGCGGGGCACCCTATTTGGTCGTCCTCGTTTAACCTATACCCGTTTTTTTAAAACTTTTAACTTGTACCCACTTTTTAAATAACTTCAGCTCCCTTTCCCTCGTTGAGCTGAAGTTCACCAGTTAAGCTGAAGTTCGCCAGTTATAAAGACAAAACTTCATCATACGGGGCTGACGTTCCCCTGTTATGAAGACAAAACTTCAGTTGGGGAACTTTAGCCCAGTATGCTGAAGCTTTTATCTTTATAACTGGGGAACTTCAGCCCCGTATGTTGAAGTTACCCAATTACAAAGACAAACTGGGGAACTTCAGCCCCGTATGCTGAAGTTTCCCAGTTACAAAGACAAAGCTCTAGAGTTGAAGTTCCCCAGTGTAACTGGGGGAACTTCAGTCCTATATGCTGAAGTTTTTATTTTTATAACTGGAGAACTTCAGCCCCGTATGCTAAAGTTCCCCAGTTACAAGACAACAACTTCAGCTCTAGATCTGAAGTTTGCAAGCTACTTCGGGCCCGTTTACTAGAATGCTGAAGTTTTGCGTGATTGCCTTTGCTACTTCAGCCCCGCATGCTGAAGTTATGCGCAAAAGCGGGTACTGATGCAATTTTTTTTACAAAGCGGGTATAAGTTAAAACGTAGCACAAAAAGTGGGTACGGATGCAAAAGCCCCCCGTTCTTTTCATCCAAGTATCCGTTCGATTCTTTATCTCCTTCCATCGTTTTAATTTTTTTTTTTTTTGCCAATATTAGTTAATCTTTTTTTCAGGTTTTTGCTCTTGTTTCCAAGTTACGTAATTAATGATGAATTAGTAGAAAGATATTTTCTTAATTATTTTTATATATAATTCTTGATAAATTTTATTTAAAATAATTAGGGATATTTTGATAAATTTATCAATTACAGTACAATACGATACAATCAAACCAAACAATAAAAATATTATTTAACAACAGCAAACAATACAATTTATTCAAACACTATATTCATAAAATAATAAAATAAAATATAATATATTATAAAATAATGAGTAATAATAATCCAAACATAGTGTAAAAGTATTAGTCCGAAGAGGTTTTACACCTTAAACTGGAATGTGCATTTGGATTTTTCATTTTAAAACGGAGGGGGGGGGGGGGGGGTTAGCATATTAATTGGCTTATGACCCATTGACCCAAGTTTATCTTCATAGTCCATTGGGGAGACACACCGCACGTGGAGTGCTGAAGAATGTTACAACTCGTAGTGAAGTATAAGTATACTTTTATTTTGCTATACTTTTTAATAAAATAAAAACTTTGAAGAGAATGATCTTCCAATTTGTTACATAAAATAGTTAAAGTGCCTTTTGATTAGCCCGACTAACATAATCTATGCTATATTAGAAGCATGAAATTCTTTAACAAAATATTGTTCGCTATTTTTATTTTTAAAAGATCAATTTCGTACTAAACAAATTTATAATTTAAGTTACCTTCCTAATATTTAGGTATTTCTTTATTAGATTGCATTACAATTTTATTTGTAGTGGAAAGGCGTGATTTTAATACAACAAAGACTTGTGATTCGAAAGAAAAATTAAAAGCTTTTAAATTCCTTCCACGGCTAGACTTCATATCATTTATATAATTTTAAATTCTAATAAGAAATAAAGAAATAATATATCGATAAATACATAATATTTAAATACTGTAAACAATAAATTGCGTCGAGAAAATAAAATCAAGATCGAAAAATATCAACAATCGTAGTATTTTATTTCAAATGTTTGAGTGTTACAATCTCTATGAATCCTCTGATTCTTCTTTTCAACAGTAAATAAAAGAGCCTCCGAGCTTAATCTTAAATTTTATTTTATTTTATTTTAATCCAAGTGCTTGAAGCTTGATCTTGATCTTGACGTACTTTTAATCCAAGGGCTTGCAGTTTGTTCTTGAATCTTCGTCTTGATCTTTTAATCCTTAGAACACTTGAATGCTTGTAGCTTTTAGAGAAATCCGCAGCGTTTGATCCAAGAGCCCTCTATTGCTTCTTCTATAACTTCTGGTGTCTTCTATGAGTTATGAAAACCTCTATTTATAGTTATGGGAGGAAAGAGTTATGATAAGAACAAACTCTTTCCGACCAATCAAATTGAAGTGTGACTAGGCCGCATTTGATTGGCCAGAATATGTCACTTGCACACGTGGCACGGTTTCATTGGCCCTTTAATTTAACTTGGCATACCTTGTCATTTTGACACGTGGCACAATCCTATTGGCTCTTCCATTTGACTTGGTGCGCCACGTCATTTGACATGTGGCACAATCAGGGCCTCTAGGAAGATGTCATCTTGGGCTTAATGAACTGGGCTCATCACTGTAACCAGTTTAAATAGGCTATCCCAATGGATTAAGACTTATTTATTTAATACATATATGTTGGGCTAATACAATTAATTCAATTATATTATCCCATAATATCTATTTGGACCAATATATCTTGAATTTAAAATATAGTCCAAATTATTTTATGGATTTAATTTTAATAAAATTTATATGTCTACAAATATCTCTTACTTCAAGACTTGTCCACGTATAAACTCAATATAATCTCAAGACTAGTTTTGAAGTACTAATAAAGCATACACCAAAGTGACTTCGGGTTAAATCATAACTTCCAAGATAAATGTCCATACACTTTGTTTGCAATATATCGACATGGACTTAGTTTGAAACATGTTTTTGAGGCTTGGAAGACGGTTCATATTCAGATAAGAATGAGGTTGGCCACATGGGTCTTTGGCATTTGATTTACTTCTGCCAAGAATCTTTATTTGTTTGCTTGAAAAAAAATACTCTTTCCAACTATAAAGATAAACTTGGGCCAATGTTACATTTTTACCGCTACATATGTCACTCTTGCATGCAATAAAGTTGGTTGGCAATTATTTTGTCTCCAACTTCACCATGGTCATTAACAAGTAAGACAGAGAACATTTTTCTCACGCTAGTTGTATCCGAAACCCTTTAGTATACGGTCAGGTTACCAAGTCCTTGTTAGTAACAAATTACTACTGCCGCCTTTTCACAGATCCTACATCGATAATACTATTCCAGGTCACTTACGGAGATCTATATAAACTCCTGCTTCGTATTTGTTTGGCATCAAATCTCAGTATTTACAAGTCAGTTGAGTTTAGTTTTGCGGATTCGGAAGTATTGACGCGAAGGTTTTTTTTTTTTTTTGTGTTTTTCTTCCTTTGTTATTCGTTGTTGTCTTTTTTTCCTTTTAGATTTAACTTCGTAAAACTACAAAGTCAATTATAAGTTCGAGGCAGAGACCTTTAAAAGATCACGATGAAAAACTTTAAAATTTATGGAGAAGACCCATAAAAGCTTGCGATAAAAACTTTTAAAATTCGTGGCGAAGACCCATAAAAGTTTGCGTGAAGATCTTTAAAAGTTTACGGTGAAGACCTTTAAAATTCGTGGCGAAGATCCATAAAAGTTCGCGTAAAGATCCTTAAAAGCTCGTGGTCAAGACATCTAAAAGTTCACGGTGATGACCTTTAAAATTCACGGTGAAGATCTTTAAAAGTTCACGGTAAAGACTTTTAAAATTCGTGGCGAAGATCCATAAAAGTTCGCGTAAAAATCCTTCAAAGCTCGCGGTCAAGATCTCTAAAAGCACGCAATGAACACTCTATAAAATCGTGGTAGAAATATTTAAAAGTCGGCAGTGGGGACTCTTTAAAGTTTCCGACGAGCACCTTCACAGGCACCTTTAAAATTTTGAAACATACGCCTTTTATAAGTTCGGAACGAAAGCCTTAAAAATCCGAATGCCTTTAAAAGTTCGAGACGAACACCTTTAAAAGTTCGCAACGAAAACCTTTTAAAATTACGACACGAACATACTTTTTTTTTTACGTCTGAGGCAATTTGTTTTTACTTATCCATGCTCTCTTTCAAGATTGTGATTGTTAATCTTCCCTTTTGACTTACATACTAAAAAGAAAATCTTATGCAGCTTGAACATGGTTTACTTCAGATACTCAACATCCTCCTCCTCAACATCCAAGTACCTTGTAATTTCAGAGCACAAGGATAGTAAAACGGAGACCAGATTACTAGTTGATACACCACTGACCGGCTTATATGCAGCTTCGTGGCCACCCTTGCAAAATCCATTTCGTTTGGTAGATTGGACCTTTGAAAACACCAAACGTAAATTTAAGACATGGACTCTTCGTTCCCATAATCACAAAGTAAAAAATGTGAAAAGTTCCCTCACATGCTTAGGAGGACGAATCCTCAAAGGAGAAATATACTGGATTGATTCCTTCACTTTTGTTGGAAAATTCCATTATATCCCCGGCTATTGGGAGTGGACTGAAGATATTCTTAGTAGGAACCATCGAGCATTAAGGGACACCAATATTTACGATGTTGTCTATGCCTCATTGTTTACTTATGATCCTTCTACAAGTATCATGCAAGCCTTTTGTGAGGCTTGGTGTCCTCTTACAAACACGTTGCTTACCTCAGTTAAAGAGTTATACATATCCCTTTGGGATTTGTGCACTATTGGGGGTCTGCATTTAATGGGGTCTCCTTATGAGGAAGTTATTCCAAATACTCGAGAACTTACAGATGCTTATGACAAGGATAAAAGGTTCTTTCCACAAGCATG
Source organism: Nicotiana paniculata (assembly GCA_005239505.1). NCBI lineage: Eukaryota > Viridiplantae > Streptophyta > Magnoliopsida > Solanales > Solanaceae > Nicotiana > Nicotiana paniculata. The sequence goes on from ML306759.1 coordinate 15,299, forward strand.
TCAGCAATTGTTTGATGCATATCACTAACTCCGAGAGGGAAACACTAAAAATCATAACATCCATGTAAGAGGATGGATTGAGTTTTGGAGCAAAAGGTTTTAAAGTATGAACAACCCCCAGCGAGAAAAGAAAAGAAGTCAGCTCGTCCCAAATCAATACACAACCCTACTGGAGCCATAGGTAAAATGGTCAATTGGTCAGAAGTTGAAGATGCACTATTTGTTAAACTTGGCATTGGAAGTGACAAGAAAGACGAAGTATACTTGGCTGTTTTTTTATCATCCTGGTTATGTGTCTTTGTGCTCCCTACAAAAGAACGCGACTTTATTCGGCCCGAGACTTTTAAGACTGCAGGCCTTCTAGCATGCGGGCAAAGAATTAACCTCGATGTTCTAGTTTTAGCTAGCATTTACAGGGGATTAAACACAATTTCAAATGGATCACCACTCGATTCTTCTAGGATTTACTTCCCAATTCATTATTTGTATGGTTGGTTGGCCTGCTATTTCAAGACTCATTTTGCTTTAACAAATAGGTCGGCTACTCCTCTGATGGCCATATACTCAGGTGAGGGAACAACGAGATACTTTGAGAATGATTACGCGAGAAAAAATATTCATGGAGGAGAAAGTGTCATATGGACTTCCACAAATGCCAAGAAATCCTCAACCGCATTATTATCGTGATGATGGTAACGAGGAAGAGTCCGAGTCAAATTATTTTATGAGTATCCGCTCGAATTACCTTCCTTTGAGAAATGAATCGACCTTCATCGTGGGGCCTTATATCCCTCATCGCTTGAGTCGTCAATTCGGTTTTTATCAAGACATCCCCGGTTGCTTGGATCAAGATTTTCGTGAGTGCTCTTTAGACAAAGGATTGGAACTTTTACGAATTTGTGTTTTGTCTAAAAGTAGGTCAAATGCCACATTTCCCCTTATTATGCCCAAGATGAAGAAGCATGTCTCGTCCAATTATAAGTCTTGGTGGGAAAGAGTGCATGGACGCTTCCTCGAAAACCACTTGAAATCGTTGGTGAATACCGTTGGGCCAGTTACTGCTACGCCTTCAAATATCACGCCTCAAGTGCATAACAGGGAGAGCAAGCCTCCTACTTTAAAATCCAAAGTGGTTGTGCCATGTGACGTCAAGCGACCTCCATATGAAGAAGTTAAAAAGAAGGGCCATATTCAGGCTTATCAAGCCAATGAGGGTTCATTTCCATTAGGTACCATTGTTCCTATCTCCAACAAACGTCCGTCCCAAAATGAGAGTGATAGTAGACATGGAGATCAAAATTTCAAGCGGGTGAAGCCATATTCAAACAAACAAGGAGATGCTAATTTGGGTGTAGCCGGGTGTTACACCTCATGTTTTCATACGTGGAAGTACGCCATAAGTAAATTGATATAAGTTCGGGAATGAGATTATTTTAAGATTATAAGCATTATACTATTTCAAATAAGGGATTAGTAAATTCGTGAAAGTGATTGGGTGAGCAAATCGAAGAAAATAAGTTTCGTCAAAAGTTGTTATTTTTAGATAAAATACGATTCGAGTTATAATACCCGGTATTTATGGACTAGTGTCATACAAGGTACCACATGACCATGATAGTAGGGTACATAAAGTGTGTCAAGTGAGTAATATCTTAAGTAATTTGAGATAATTCTTAATTATGTGAATAATTAGTTAATTATTGGATTAGTGAAGAATTAATAAGTTGATTAAGGAGTTGGTGGGTAAATAGGGTCTTTGGATAAAGACTAAGGAACCTTTACGTGGCAGCCCCTCAATTTCAAATTATGACTCTTATATTATGAGTGAAAGGTGGATGATAGATCAACATTAAGGTGAACTAATGATGGATGGACAATAGTCACAGAGTATGAGGTGAGATTAGGCCGTCATTCTTAAGATGAACAATAATAAGGAAGAATTAAAGGACATAGATTTATATATATGGGATAAGTAACAAATGTAACCTAGAGTTTGGTAGCAGACCTCAGTAACGATAAATCGAGGTAAGAGTTATGGTATATTATGACCTACTTAGATGTAGTAAAGTCATGCAGATAGATAACCGAGCCTATGAAATAAGCTATAGCAATATTTGTAATTTCGACAAAGTACCGAGCGGAGGACTTCAGTATACCTATAGGCGCCCAGAGGGACATCTTGTCAAGATATGTATATGTTTACAAAGTGAGGCCTAGATATAGGCTAAAAGATGGAGTAAAAGGGAGAGAAGAGTCGCACAGGCGCACTTACAAGGTTAGAGTGATACAGGCTGCGTGATAGAAGCTAGCAACAGTTATGAGATTGGAAGTATTACGACCACAAGTCATGGTATGAGAAGAGGCCTAAAGGGGGGAATGCCCTGGCCTTTAGATTTATTCAGAGAAAAATTGCCTAGATGGAAAGGAGATTACTAAAGTATTCAGAAGACATAAGTCATGAAAATGATAAGTGCATCAGTCAACATCTGAGGATGAATGTTCCAAAGGGGGGAATGATGTTACACCTCATGTTTTCGTACGTGAAAGTACGCCATAAGTAAATTGATGTAAGTTCGGGAATGAGATTATTTTGAGATTATAAGAATTATAATATTTCAAACAAGGGATAAGTAAATTCATGAAGGTGAGAGGGTGAGCAAATCGAAGAAAATAAGTTTCGTCAAAAGTTGTCATTTTTAGATAAAGTACGATCCGAGTTATAATACCCGATATTTATGGACTAGTGTCATACAAGGTACCACATAACCATGATAGTAGGGTACATAAAGTGTGTCAAGTGAGTAATATCTTAAGTAATTTGAGATAATTCTTAATTATGTGAATAATTGGTTAATTATTGGATTAGTGAAGAATTAATAAGGTGATTAAGGAGTTGGTGGATAAATAGGGTCTTTGGATAAAGACTAAGGAACCTTTACGTGGCAGCCCCTTAATTCCAAATTATGACTCTTATATTGTGAGTGAAAGGTGGAAATTTAGTGGCTTCGTCATCCTAAAGTAGGTCCCACACCCATTCAATAAAAGGCTTTTCTACTTTAGCATGTATCAAATGCTATAGTATGATCTCCAAGAATCCAATAATGTGAGCTTTCTATCTTTCAAAAACATGAGCTTTCAAGACATCTAGTAACGTGAGCTTTCAAGAAATACAATAATGTGAGCTTTCATGGATCTTCAACAATTCAAAAACGTGAGATTTCATATGAAGTTATACTACGTAATAGTAACGGGATGTTGCGAATGTAAGGGAGTACGGAGCAATCCTTCTCAAAAATATCACACGGATTTTCCCCTTCTTCACTTTGTCGTTACGTGTTTGTCAAAAAAGATGTGTGTTAGAGTAAATGTCAAGAGAATCGGTCCAGGTATGTTAAGTCCATCCCTTCTTTCTTTTGGTATGATCTATATGACACAAACAAAACGAGCAAATACACAATTTTCATAAATGACTTTATTCATAGAAATACCAGATATGCTTATGTTCTTGATTCCCCATGTGTCATATTATTCTATCATCTGTTCATGGGTCTCAGAAAATACATAAGTTGATAAAGTTTATTTCATGATATTAATCAAAGGCAAAATGATCTTATGACACTCCGAAAGATTTTATTGGCGTACTTCTCATGCATTGCATTCATTTACATTGATCCATGACCAGATGACATTATATACGCGTATATATGTATATTATATGTATATGGGACATGGGAAAAGGTTACGGTGTTATATATGCACCACCACCTGATCAGCTGGTATACGTTAATGATTTTTCCCACAGTGTCCGAGATGATATATGGGATGCCCTCAGAGGCCTGATGATGTTATGAAACATGTACCTATGCACGCCATGACATTCATACGCATATACATGACACTATAAGTATTTCACGATTTGCAGAGCTATCCAGACTTACACGTCGAGTCATTTACTCTATATTTCTTCCATGTCTGTTATGTATGTATTTATGTGCCTTACATACTCGGTTCATTATTCGTACTGACGTCCCTTTTGCCTGGGGACACTGTGCTTCATGCCCGCAGGTCCCGATAGACAGGTCGAGAGTCCTCCAAGTAGTCTATCAGCTCAGTGAAAGATGTTGGTGCACTCCATTTGCTCCGGAGTTGCTTGTTTGGTCAGTATAATTTAGACTCGATTGTTTGGTATGGAGGGGCCCTGTCCCGACCTTCATGTTAAGTGTGTACTCTTAGAGGGTTGTAGACAGATATCATGTATACGAATGCGTGTATGGCCTTGCCAACCTATGTTTTGAGTTTACAAATGATCATGTTGTCCTTATAGTCCCGTATATCATATGTATAAGTTTTTTAGCAGATTAGGTCGTCCTATATTGAGTATTTCTATATGTTTACTCTGGTTAGCACATGACGGCCCGTTTGGCCCATTTTCTAATGAAAGTACACAAGAAAGTTATGTTATGTTGGTACTCAGTTAAGTAAGGTACAGGGTGCTCGTTGCGGCCCATAGGTTTGGGTCGTGACAAAAGTGGTATCAGAGCAGTTCTGTCCTAGGGAATATACATGTCGTGTCTAGTAGAGTCTTGTTTACGGGTGTGTTGTGCACCACACTTATAAGCAGGAGGCTACATGGCATTTAGGACTGTCACTCTTTCTTCTTACTCTAGATCGTGTGGTAGAGCTCAGTTGTAAGAACTCAATTTCCTAAACTCTATCTTATTCATACCTACATCCAGAAAGACAGTTGGTAAGCGATTGCATGTGGTTGTGGAAGAGTTGAGTTAGTGGAAATCAATTTTTCGTAATGCTTATGATGACTAAATGTAAGGTCTTCAGCAGATCATATGTGTACTAGGACGTGTAAGCCTCTTGATAAAGAGCCTTAAGGCAAGAATATTTGTCCACCCCTTTGGTGAAAGGCTATGAGAGACTCAGAAGGGTAGATACAAGCTTCAACAAGTAAAAGGAGGATGATAAGGGTACGACGTACCCAGCTAATGAATATTATTGGTATTTACAACTCATGAAGAAAAATATAAGCATTGTGAGTTACCTTCAACAGTAATACAGGTATGTATAATTGGCCACACACATCTCCGTTATGCCCTATGGAGGCTAACAGGTGTAGTTTAAGAAAAGGAAGGGATATCAGGATCCGGCTGGGGTTGGAGTAACCCAAAAATGGTGAATGGATTGTTTGTGTTAGTTGACATTTCCGAAGGATATTACAAATGTGCTAATAGATCTCCTTGTGAGACATCTAGATGGTGCCCTCTAGAATAGTATAGCTAGATATGAATACTAGAATGTTCAAAAAAAATGGAAATTCAAAAATAGGCATTGGAAGCCTAGAAGGGATAAATATTACCTTAGTGTGGTTCCCGTCCCTAGTAGAGAAAGAATTTTTGGCAATTCAAAGATCCAATAGATGAAGCAAGGGGAGCTAAAAGCAAAAGAATGTCTTGTTCAAGTTTCCAGAATAAAGTGATAGACAAAAATGTTAGCAGGGAAATAAGAAGAGAGTTAATGAAGTATTATGAGTAACATGTGATACATGGATAAGAACGGTAGATCAAATAAATGATAGCATTACAGAATCTATAGTCAAGGGAAGGAAAAGATGAGAGGTGACAGGCCTTGAGACAACAAAAGAGTATAGGCCATAAAGTCATATCCTCATTTTGAAAAATAAGTTTGTGACTCTAAGTGATTACCAGAAGGAAAAGTTAGACACCAGAGTAATAGAAATCAGTATGGATTGGCGAACAAGATAAACTAAACATGAATTAGGGACTGAGTAATTTGATAATAGTCAACATCATGAGAACTTCAGATTGCGTTCCGACAATAATAGAATGGACAGCAAAAGAATATTCATGAGAGATTCAGAGAATGTTCATTCAGGAAAACGCTTCCCTAAAACAAGCAATGTGAGCAAAGTTAAGCTTAAGGGACTATATGTACCAGTTACACTAAGTATCACCCTCGTGAGTCAGGAATTTTGTTATCCTTGGTACAGAAGGATTACCGCAAGGCGAGTAAGGGTCATTGATGATGTGAAAAGACGCCAAAGATGAGAGGTAAAACATCTATAGGTAAATCATCGTAGCACTAAATCTTAGTACTCCCCTAAAGGGGGAATATGGAGTGATGTGGCATTAAGTCATAATTGAGTGGTTCTAGTAGCTATCGAATGGTAAAGGAAGAATGCGATAAATATAAGGAAGGGATGAGATTGCACTTATTCAAGTCCTACATATATTCCATGATTCCATAACATAACGCAAACACGACGTGAAGGAAAGGAAGTAATTTCCTTCCTGAAATGCTATTGACAGATAAGGAGCCAGTATTAGATGTAAGTTAAGACAAAGGAAATAACCTACGAAAGATTACGCGGAATATTGATACGGGAATAGGCCAACGAGTAGTTAGTAGTTGATTCAGGAAGAGCCTAGTTATGGCTAGGCAAGAGGATACAGTTAAATCAACAGATAGTGCAAGATAAACATAGGGAACCCCAATATGGGAAATTCAGCCTCGTAGTTATGAAATCGTGATCCTTGAGAAATATTCAGATAGGAGTTGGGGGTAGATAACTGTATGGGTGTTACCGAAATAATAGAGAGTACCACTGGGAATTCAGTCAAAATATTATTTCAAAAGTAACCCTACAAGCATAAGGGCGTGGAGGTAAGTAACTACAGATAATTATAGGCGGCGAGGAAGGACATCAAAATTCCATCGAATATACAATGTAATAAGCTCACAGTTTTACATGAGTCAGAGGATCCTCCCTAAATACTATAATGAAAGACTAGCTGAGGAAGTAAGAAAGAAGTCTTCAACCTAAGCTTAGTAACCTAAGGAGGAAATGGTCTTATAACAACAGTCCCACAACAACATTGTGTGCACTCCATTAGAAAATGGCACCTATCCTGGCTAATGAACGAGAGGTAAAATCAGAAGTGATATTCAAGATCATATGAGTTGTATGGAATTCCAATATGTGTGGGTACTAAGGTAAGCTAAGAATGCATGCAACAAGGGGGCCAGGAAAAGTAATTGCTTACATTTAAATAAAGTTGAGAAGGAACAAAAAGAATTATTCTATTTATAACCCAGAGTACGTTATGAACGCACTTAAGAGTTCGGAGTTTTATACATGCAGCATATACAACCATAGAAGGTTATGGTATACGTTAAAAGAAAGAATTGAGCCCAGGTCATAGACGAAGGATTGAATTGTTAAAGGATTGTATCATGGATGTTCCTAAGCACCCACGAAAGGCTAAACAGAATAACTAATACCATGAACCGTAGATCGGGAGATAACTTAAGCCTACCTAAAGGCCAATCATAAGAAGGAGAAAACTAAAGAGTTACATCAATGAAGTAAACCAGAAATCTTATTAGTGCACCCAGAAAATTATGGACATCGTGATTGAGAACTAGGGGTGTGCATTCGAATCGTTTTATCAATAAATCGAATCAATTATTTGTTATCGGTTTATCGATTTATCAATTTCGATTTTGAAATTTTCCTTATCGAGTTATCGATTTTGGTTTCAATTTTGTCCTCTTCGGTTATCGGTTTATCGATAAACCGATAAGATATACTAAAAAGACAAATATTCTCTTATTCTATAATACCATTTCCTTTACTCTAAGTCCCTAACCCTATTATTTCCTCTATCCATTCTTCAACGCCATTTTTACCTTTCTCCCTCTCTCCCCCAAACTGCAAACCCAGCAGAGAAAGTGAACTCCGGCGAACTCTGGCGTACTCCGGCATACTCCGGCAAATTCAATAGCACGTTTCTCCCTCTCTCTCCGTGCCTTTGTTACAATTTCAAGCATCAGCATATTTCACCTCCGTATCCATTTCAAGAGACCTTCTCTCTCTGTCATTGACCTCTCTTCAGGTACCATTTTTTCTTTGATGTAGAAACGGGTATTTTTCTTTATTTGCGTATTCTTCTGTAGTCATCATATACGCTTCTTCAACTCCATGTTTGTGGGTGTTCGTCTTATTTTAGCTTCTTTTTGTCCATATTAGTTAGGCGTGTTTATAGCGATATACTTTCCGTAGAATCCCGCAAATTTTCTTATTGGTGTAATCGATAACCGAATCGATAAGCCCCAAAAATCGATAAATCAAAATCAAAAAAATCAAAACCTTATTAAAACGATAACGATAAGCATATGTACAAATCGATAATCGATAAGTAATTATCAATAAGGGTCAAAATCGAATGCACACCTCTATTGAGAATATTGCAAAATCACTCTTAATATCATAGGTGCAAGAGAGATAGTACAATAGCCATATTTTATAAATACTCTACAATGAAGCCCGTTAGAAGAGTACCAGCCTCGTAAGAAGTCAGTATGAAGCTCTCACCGAATCATGTAAAGAGGTGCAAGTATTATAATGGAAGTCCAAGTTGTGGATGTGAATTATACCTATGTGTAAGAGAGGTCATGAAAGAGATAGAAGATGTGATGTGAGATTTAAGGTAAGTAAGGTAAAATTGAACAACATATGAGATGCTCAAATGCAGAAGGTTGTGAATAGTCCATACTTCGAATAAAAGTCTAGAAACGCGGGGATTCAGTATCCAGGAATAATAGCAGCATCATCAGTAACATATCTTTCGGCCTATGGTTTCTAGGTACCGAGAGATCTAGCCAAGAGAGCAAAGAAGAGTTAGAGACGATGTGATGTCTCGCTTGATGTTCCAGAATAACATAAGGAAATCTATGGTGCAAGCAAGTTGAAGAAAGGTTGTGAATAGTATAAATAGATACATATAGATCGCAAGCTAAAGTATAGTAAAGAGACAAGATTTTATGACAGGAGTAAGGATGAGAAAGGGCGAGTGAGAAGGTGACGATAATGGATAAGTCATCGGTATTAAGCCAATGAAACCAAGAGGTCCAATGGTTTCTCTAAGTTATAGAAAATTCAGTATAGCCTGAATGAACTCAAAGGAGTCTAAGACTAATGTCATCTAGAAGAAATGAAATGCTGCCCTGGTAGAAGAATGAGGGTATGATTGTGATAGATAAATGATGACGTTTGGAACTTCGATTGAGTAATGACTTGATGAGGATTTCATGAATTTTAAGGGATTAAAATACCCATGTAAGGTAAGTCATATTGGGATTCTATAAAATACGGTTATGGAAGTATAGTATCGCCCCTAGGTGGATCAATCTAATTACTCCAGATGTCCCCGATGAGACGTGAGCCCTAGCGGCAGTGTTACATAAGAGATCCAGTTATCAATGCTAGATGATAGATCAACATTAAGGTGAATTAATGATGGATGGACAAAAGTCATAGAGTATGAGGTGAGATTAGGTCGTCATTCTTAAGATGAACAGTAATAAGGAAGCATTAAAGGACATAAATTTATAAATATGGGATACGTAACGAATGTAACCTGGAGTTTGGTAGCATACCTCAGTAACGATAAATCGAGGTAAGAGTTATGGTATATTATGACCTACTTAGATACAGTAAAGTCATGCAGATAGATAACCGAGCCTATGAAATAAGACATAGCAATATTCATAAGTTCGACAAAGTACCGAGCGGAGGACTTCAGTATACCTATAGGCGCCCAGAGGGACATCTTGTCAAGCTATGTATATGTTTACAAAGTGAGGCCTATAGATAGGCTAAAAGATGGAAGAAAATGGAGAGAATAGTCGCACAGGCGCACTTACAAGGTTAGAGTGATACAGGCTGCGTGATAGAAGGTAGCAACAGTTATGAGATTGGAAGTATTCCGACCACAAGTCATGGTATGAGAAGAGGCCTAAAGGGAGGAATGCCCTGGCCTTTAGATTTATTCAGAGAACAATTGCCTAGATGGAAAGGATAGTACTAAAGTATTCAGAAGACATAAGTGATGAAAATGATAAGTGCATCAGTCAACATCTGAGGACGAATGTTCCAAAGGGGGGAATGATGTTACACCTCATGTTTTTGTACGTGGAAGTACGCCATAAGTAAATTGATGTAAGTTCGGGAATGAGATTATTTTGAGATTATAAGCATTATACTATTTCAAACAAGGGATAAGTAAATTCATGAAGGTGAGAGGGTGAGCAAATCGAAGAAAATAAGTTTCGTCAAAAGTTGTCATTTTGACATAAAATACGATCCGAGCTATAATACCCGATATATATGGACTAGTTCCATACAAGGTACCACATGACCATGATAGTAGGGTACATAAAGTTTGTCAAGTGAGTAGTATCATAAGTAATGTGAGATAATTCTTAATTATGTGAATAATTGGTTAATTATTGGATTAGTGGGGAATTAATAAGTTGATTAAGGAGTTGGTAGATGAATAGGGTCTTTGGATAAAGACTAAGGAACCTTTACGTGGAATCCCCTCACTTCCAAATAATGAATCTTATATTATGAGTGAAAGGTGGAAATTTTTGTGGCTTAGTCATCCTAAAGTAAGTCCCACACCCATTCAATAAAAGGCTTTTCTACTTTAGCATGTATCAAATGCTATAGTATGATCTCCAAGAATCCAATAATGTGAGCTTTCTATCTTTCAAAAATGCGAGCTTTCAAGAGATCTAGTAACATCATTTTTCAAGAGATCCAGTAACGTGAGCATTCATGGATCTTCAACAATTCAAAAACGTGAGATTTTATACGAAGTTATACTACGTAATAGCAACGGAATTTTGCGATTCTAAGGGAGTGCAGAGCAATCCTTCTCAAGAATATCATACGGATTTCCCCTACTTCAATCCGTCATTACGTGTTCGTCACAAAAGACGTGTATTAGAGGAATTGTCAAGAGAATCGTCCAGTTATGTTAAGGCTATCCCATATTTCTTTTGGCATGATCTATACGACACAAACGAGACGAGCAAATGCACAATTTCCATAAATGACTCTATTCATAGAAATACTAAAGATGCTTATGTTATTGATTCCCCATGTGTCATATTATTCTATCATATGTTCATGGGTATCAGAAAATACGTAAGTTGATAAAGTTTATTTCATGATATTAATCAAAGGCAAAATGGTCTTATGACACTCCGAAATATTTTATTGACGTACTTCTCATGCATTGCATTCATTTCCATTGACTCATGACCAGATGGCATTATATACGCGTATATATGTATATTATATATATATGGGATATGGGAAAAGGTTACGGCGTTATATACGAACCACCACCTGATCAGCTGGTATACGTTGATGATTTTTCCTACAGTGGCCGAGATGATATGATGGGATGCCCTCAGAGGCCTGATGATGTTATGAAACATGTACCTATGCACGACATGACATTCATACGCATATACATGATACTATAAGTATTTCATGATTTACAGAGTTATCCAGACTTACAGGTTGAGTCATTTACTCTATAGTTCTTCCATGTCTGTTATGTACTTATTTATGTGCCTTACATACTCGGTACACTATTCGTACTGATGTCCATTTTACCTGGAGACGCTGTGTTTCATGCCTGCAGGTCACGATAGATAGGTCGAGAGTCCTCCAAGTAGGCTATCAACTCAGCGGAAGATGTTGGTGCGCTCTATATGCTTCGGAGTTGCTTGTTTGGTCAGTATAATTTAGACGTGTATTGTCTGGTATGGCGGGACCCTATCCCGACCTTTATCTTAAGTGTGTACTCTTAGAGGCTTGTAGACAGATTTCATGTATACGAACGCGTGTATGGCCTTGCCGACCTATGTTTTGAGTTTACAAATGATCATGTTGGCCTTATAGGCCCGTATATCATATGTATAAGTTTTTTTATTAGATTAGGTCGTCCTATATTGAGTATTTCCCTATGTTTACTCTGGTTAGAACATGACGGCCCGTTTGGCCCATTTGTTAACGGAAGTACAATAAGAAAGATATGCTATGTTGGTACTCGGTTAAGTAAGGTACCGGGTGCTCATTGTGGCCCATAGGTTTGGGTCGTGACATCGAGATTACTGATAGCATTGATAGTGCTTCAAGGACTTTGATGGCCATCAAAGAGGTAACAATTAAAACTTTTATATTATTTTACAATATCCAAGTAATTTAACTAACCGTATATCCTTTTCTATGCAGGCAAATGGTGTTCACATTTCAATGGCGTCCCACCAAAGAAAGCCCCAAGATAGTAGTGAATATGTGGCGGAGCCAGATTCGAGGAAATCACTTCAATACCTAAGTCAGACCTAGAGGCGACTTCCATTCCTAGTCTTGAAGCGAAATCGGGGCCTAATTTCACAAACGATCAGCACCAACCATGTCTATGTTTGATGGAAGAAAGGTTGTCTTGACTCTTCTCAAGGATTTCATTCTAAATTCCTATGCTAAAATCCATGCCAAACTCAAGGACCTTACCGCAGACAATGCTTCTTCTCTTCTATTCGAGATCTAAGTGACTCTCGAGGAGATGGATTGAAAGGGTGTGTATATTTCCCCTCTAAAAGGCCTATTGACGTATTTCTTTGATCTTGCAATTTCATATGACCAGGCACGATCAACTCTTTCTGACAAGGTTGTGGATGTTGAAAAATCAAAGTCATTTTTATACGCCAAGGAACACTTTGATCTCGTCTTGATTGAGAAAGGGGAGAAGGTCGAGAAATTGTCTACTGACAGTCGATCACTCAAAGAGGCCAAGGAGAAGGTGAAACAGTTAGGAGCTCTTCGAGGTGTTTCCAAGAAAGAGGTTGAAGAGATTGAATCTAGAGTCTCATCTGCTGAAGAGGAGTACCGTAGATGTTTTGATGTTTCCTTGGCAACTGCTGATGACTTGGCCGACGTGGAGGTGAAAAAATAACACCTAGAGGCAACCCTTAATGACTTGGTCAATTACAATTTGTGTTTAGATTAGTCAATATAGATTATTTTATTCGCCTTTTTTTTTCTTTTTTTCGCATTTGATTAACTAGCAGCTATTCTTAGGAATGAAAACTCTATCTGCTTTACTTTATACCACGCGTTTTCATCAATGCCCCTTCTTCCTTTGCGGTGTAATATCAATAGTTCTTTGCTTATTATGATGTATTGATTCCCCCATGTTGGAACTTGGCTTTATTTTAAACGTTGTTAGCGTTCATGTCTCAAAGTTCTCTGTATTTGGAAATACATCCTCATTTTTCTTCGAGGATAATATTGTTCATCATCTTTGCACTTTTTGTGGTAGGAGATATATCTCAATGTGAGAACATTAAAAATATGAGCATTTAATTTATTTTTTTAAAACTAAACTTTAAAATCCAAGACATATCCAAAATTCGGAATCAAACACCTTCAGAATCGTCGCAAGTAATATTTTGAAACCAACTTTAGATTCCACCATGTTGAAAATTTCAGATTTGCGCAGTCTCATTAAAAGAATTTATATCTTGGTGTATGAGGGTCGAAATCATGAACTGCTTGATTTTATGAAAAATAGACTTCGAGATCTAGGACATATCCAAAATTCGGATTTAAACAACTTGAGAATCGTCCCAGATATTATTTTGAATCTAACTTTAGATTCCGACACGTTGACAGTCTCAGATTTGCGCGACTTCACCAAAATATTTTTATCTTGATTAGGAATGTCGAAATCACAAACCGTTTGATTTTATGAAAATGAGACTTCGAGATCTAGGACATATCCAAAACTTGTAATCAATCAACTTGAGAATCTTCCCAGATATTATTTTGAATCTAACTTTAGATTCTGACACTTTGATAGTCTCAAATTTGTGCGACTTCACCAAAATTTGTATCTTGATGTAGGAATGTCGAAATCACAAACCGTTTGATTTAATGAAAATGAGACCAAAATATAAAACATCTCCAAAATGTAGGATTTAATACCTTAAGGATAGTTTTAGCTAATATTTTGAAGTCATCATTAGATTTTGATATACCGACAGTTTCGAATTGGCGCGACTTCGCCAAAACTTTTATGTTTTGGTATGGAAGCCTCGAAGTCGCAAGATGTTTTTCTTGCTATCAATAAAAATTCAATATCCCCTCTTTTTTGGCAGTGAACGAATATGAAGTCCAACAAACTTGAAGGTTATGCGAACATGAAGACATAGCAAATCCCCAGACTTTGATGCAAACATTATGATCACTTCAGTGAAGACACTATTTTACCATAGCATCTTGCCCCCTTTAAATCAAATGGGACCCAAAGTTTAACAGAAAAATGGTATCTCAACTCGATTTTCAAGTGGTGGCTGAATGGATTACATTTCATCGTACTTCATTCGAACAACGATTGGGGCACTATGTATCTTTTGAAATCATGCGACTGAACTCGGAATGAAACTCTAAGCTGCCTACGTACCTCGGTAAAGAGGATCAAGTCATACCGTAGTTCAGAATGGGTATTCTTTTTTGTTTTTTTATGTCCTAACTTTTGCCTAGGTCGCCTCTTTCGAGTCTTTCAACCTAGCGGACTTTTTTTTGTGGACCGTACACAGTTTAGACTCATGCGGGCCAGGAGTGTAGGAACATGCAGTTTAGGATCATGCGTCAAGGAGCGTTTCCATTTCAAGGATAATACTTCTTCATAAACTTGCCATTGATAGGGCCGATTCTCATGCCATCTGCATCAACCAGCTTGTAAGCCCCACTTGAGTAAGCTTCTTGTACGACATATGGCCCATCCGATTTTGAAGTGAAATTCCCTACAGGTTTATGGGAAGTAATAATAGGTCTTTGTATGACAAGGACTTGATCTCCTACTTGAAAGGACTTCAGGCGAACTCTTCTATTGAAGGCGCGAGACAATCGAGATTGATAACATTCAAGACTCTGTTGAGCTTCCAACCTCTTCTCATCAAGAGCCTCCAACTGTGCTAATCGAAGTCGAGAATTTTCTTCATCAGTGATCCCTTCTTGAATATCCAGTCGTAATGAAGGTATTTGACGCTCAAGTGGCAAGATGGCTTCGACTCCATAAATGAGTGAATAAGGAGTCTCTTGTGTTGGCGTTCGGTGAGTCGTCCTATATGCCCATAGAGCTTCTTCTATACGGTCATTCCAATCTCGTTTGGATTTGGAGACGACTTTCTTTAGCAAGTTGCATAGAGTTTTGTTGAATGCCTCAGCTAGACCATTAGCGGCAGCATTGTACATCAAAGAGTTACATTGCTTGAAGCCAAAGAGATCACAAATCTTGTTCATCAACATATTATCGAATGACTTTCCATTATCCATTATTATGTAATGAGGAATGCCAAAGCGATAGATTATGTTTACTCGGATGAAACTTGCAACATTTTCCTTCTTTACCTCCTTAAGAGCAACAGCTTCAGCCCATTTTGAGAAGTTGTAGTTGCATCCAAGATGTATAGGTGCCCACTAGAGGACTTTGGCAGTGGTCCAACAACATCCAATCCACAAGCGTCAAACGGCCAGGATGCAACAGTTGGGTGCAACACTTTAGGAGATTGATGAATAAAATTTGCATGGGATTGACAAGCCTTGCATCTATGAGGTAGTCCAAGCAATCTTTTACCATCGTCGGCCAATAATATCCCATCATTTTTATATGTAAGCGGAGCTTTGGTCCTGACTGATGTGACCCACATACCCCAGAATTTGCCTCTTGCAAATCTTGGAGTGCTTCTTATTCCTCTAAGCATCTCAAGAGTACTCCCTCGAACGACCTTCTGTATATAGTATCTTTGTAGTAAAGGAAGCAAGGTGCATGACGACAGATTTCAATCCTTCTCCTCGGATTTTCTGGGAGTATCCCATAGCATAAGTAGTCGATAATGGGTTGTCGTCATTCTTCTTTCTCAACTTTAGAAACAGCGACAAGATGCTTGAGTTTATTTTCTTCACCTTCAGCCTCATTTGGCGGCGGTACTACCCATTATTGGAAGACAGTAACTTGCGCTTGATCAGGCAGGGTTAATGATGAAGCTAGGGCAGCTAAAGCATCAACCTTTTTATTTTCTTTCCTTGGAATATGCTGAATAGTCACATCAACGAGCCACCCCATTAACTTTTTAGCGTAATCATGATATGGGCGTTGTTCAGGCTTCTTGACCTCGTAACTACCTAGAAGCTGATTGACCACTAACTGAGAGTCACCAAAGACTTGCAATTGCAACCGCTTCATTTTGAAAGCCATTGCAAGACCAAGTATTAGTGCTTGATACTCAGCAACGTTGTTAGAGCAGAGTTGCGTCAATGTAAAAGAGTAGGGCAGATGTTCACCTTCAGAAGTGACAAATACTACACCAGCACCAGCTCCCCCACGATGCGCAGCACCATCAAAAGTACATCGTCCATAGAGGTTGAACTTCAACGACCATTGCATCCTCATCAGGTAGTTCGTCAGTTAGCTCCCAGTCATCAGGTATTGGATGATCTGCCAAGAAGTCTGCCAATACTTGTCCTTTTACAGCCTTTTGAGGGATGTACTGAATCTAGAATTGTTGAAATTGGAGGTACCATATCGCTAGTCGATCACTAATAACAGGTTTTGACATCACGAACTTGATGGGATTTTATTTATAAACAAGACGAAAAGCATGATCTTGAAAGTAGTGCTTCAACTTTTGAATTGAGAAGACTAGCGCCAAACACAACTTTTCAATTGGCGAATAATTCAACTCATTTGGTGTCATCATCCTGCTCAAGTAGTAAAGAGATTTTTCTTTCCCCTCACTATTTTCTTGGGCCAACAGCGCTCCAACAAACCTTTCTTGTGCTGAAATATATTATCAACGGCTTCCCAAGTATAGGGGCTGCCAAAACTAGAGGCGTCATCAAGTATGTTTTGATACCTTCAAAGGCATTGCTACAAGCTTGGTCCACTTGAAAGGAACTCCCTTCTTCATGAGGCGACTGAATGGTTGGCACCTCCCAGCTAGGTTTGAGATGAATCTCCTAAGGATTCTAGTTTTCCTTGCAGACTTTTTAATTCATGAATATCCCTAGGCTCAAGCATTTTCAAAATTGCATCTACCTTGGCTTGATCAATTTCAATCCCTCGATGTTGGACAATAAAACCCAAGAACTTTCGGAGGTAACTCCAAAGGCGCATTTCAATGGATTCATCCTAAGTTGGTTTCTCCGGAGCAACTCAAACATCATTATCAAGTCTTTCAACTGGTTTCCCTTCTCTCTTGATTTTAACACTAAGTTGTCAACATAGCACTCGACATTCTTGTGGAGAAGATCGTCGAAAATATTCTGCATAGCCCTTTGGTAAGTAGCACCAGCGTTCTTCAAGCCAAAAGGAATTACCTTGTAGCAATAAATACCCTTTGGGGTGCGGAATACAGTAAACTCTTCATCTTTTGGTGCCATGCGAATTTGGTTATAGCCTGACGAAACATCCATAAACGACATTGCCTCATACCCAATAGTAGCATCGATCATCAACTCTGGAATAGGAAGCGGGAATTCATCTTTGGGACACGCATTGTTGCGATCCCTCAAGTCGACGCACACTCGAATTTGGTCATTCTTCTTCTTTACAGGGACAATACTTGAAACCCACGTTGGGTATTTAACTTCCCGAAAAAATCCAGCTTCAATGAGTTTGTTAACTTTGGTTTCAATCAGGGGAACCAAGTCTGGCCTAAAACGCCTTTGAGCTTGCTTAACAGGACGAGCGTCATTCTTGACCACAAGGTGATGGACTACCACTTTAGGGTCCAAGCCAGGCATCTCTTTGTACCTCCAATAAAAGACATCCCTAAACTCCTTGAATAACTCAATATAAGTTCTTTCTTCATCAACTTCTAGTAAAGCACTTAGGTAGGTGGGTCTTGGTTCTTCATCAGTGCCAATGTTAACTTCTTTTAAGGAATCTACCGTTGCCTTCACCCCTTCTTCAAGTTCTGGGGGAGCATCTTTTGCATCTTCATTTTCTTGAGGGTCCCCATCGTTGAAGGATATGTGATAACATGGTGAAACATCGTCCAATTTCTCATCATCCTCCATTAGAGATAAAATACCATACTCGCTTTCTGCAGTAACATGATACGAAGAACCCACACTTTCTTTGTATTCATCACGTTCTTTAGTGTAGACCACAATGTATGGCTTCACCTTCAGTACTTCATCACACGAAACCATGACTTTTGTTTGTCACTTCATTCTAGAAGGAACCAAACTATGGAAATCTTTAGAGATTTTCTGAATTTTGGGCGAAGCGGGTGTTCTTGTATTTCGATAATTTCTCTGGAACTTATTCCCTTTCTTTAACAAACCCAATCTCTCAAATATGAAAGTTCTCACAGTTGATTTTCCAAGTAGTTCAATGACGGAAGGCCTGTTAGAAGCGGCGGATTCGTCTTCTACAGTGATATAATTGCTACTCGCCTTTCTTATTGAGATGCGCACCGGTGACAGTTGCTTGGATTCCAAACCTTCATGGGGTTTCCTCATTGCAGCTTCTGATGAGAGCTTCCCTGAATTTGATGGCTCATTAGGATTATATCCAGCCTTTGCAAATAGCTTGTAAGCGTTAAGGTCAAAACCTTCATTCATTCGCTTTGTAGGGAGTGCCACATTCTGCAAACGATTTTGGGCTACAAACCTTGCAAGCGGCTTCGAGGACAACTTTACTGCCTCAATTCGTTTTATCGGAAGAGTTAAATCCTTTAGCATGTTAGTTCAGAGATTAGATGATTCTCCCTCGCCTTTCTTCCTTTTAGGGAAATATTGGAGCGCGGGACTTACTTTCTTTCCATAAGACGAAATATCCCCTCTATGAGATTTATTCGCAATGGAGTGACCTCCTCAGTAACAGCTTTAGCTTTACCAATAGTCACCTCAGATTTTTTAGTTATGGTATCGCCATTCTTTCTTTTTATGCCGTCATCAACTTTTAGCTCCTCCACAATACGGTTCTTCAAGTAGAACTTTGCATCGGCCAAGTATGACTCTGCCTTAGTGAATGGCACATCATCAGCAACTATCTTCTTCTCGACTTCTCCCTCGTAGTATTTTAAACATTCATGATAGGTAGATTGAACTACTTTATTCTCATGTATCCAAGGCCTTCCAAGAAATACATTGTATGAAGTCTTCGCATCGATCACATGCATCCATGCACTTGATTGCATATCTTCAATAGTGATTCCCAGCCTGATCGCGCCTATGGCTCTTTGCCCCCCTTGGTTGAAGCCTTGGATCATCACACGACTTTCTGAGAGTTCGTTCATGTGAATACTAAGTTCTTTCACAGTGCGAATTGGAAAAATGTTCACTGAGGATCCTTCATCAACGAAAATTCGATTTACCCTTTCATCACGCATATAGCCAACTAGGTACAATGGGCGGTTATGAGGAGTGTCACCTAGCAGAAGGTTGTCATTTGTGAACGTGACTTTTTCCTCACGAGCATTAAATTCTTGAGGAGTGGACTCGATAAGATTTTCCGAAGATGGTGCCAACGGTAGGTCATCACTCTTTTCTTTCCCTTCGTCAGTATGGAAACAAGAGGCATCAATACCCCCAACTTGGTAAAAACTCCTCCAAGGTCACCGGATATTGTGGCTTTTGAGGGTGATGCACCTCCACTTTCGCTTTCTTTTCATGCTTAACTGGATTCCATCTCCTAGGCCTTTTCACCATTATTATTCTTATTGGTTGTTCCATTGATCCTTTTCATGGGCTCCTTTCGTGGTGCCTACGACGAGTCATCAACGTCCAACCTTCATCGTCCTCAGGTTGACCATCTTCAACTTTGTAGTTCTCCAGTAATTCTTCATCTTTACTTTCTTTACACCTACATAATTTGTCTGGACTGAATGAGCCAAATGTGATAGAGACTTGGTTTGAGCTTGCTTTCTCATCTTCAAGCACGATCTTCTTTTCCCGAGCCAAGTCCATAACTTTGTCCTTGAAGACAAAGCACTTCTCCAGAAGGTGGCTCAGAAGTCGATGATATTTGCAGTAATTTAGGTCATCAATTTTCCCAGCTTCATTTGGTCGATTCATCTCCGGAAGCTCAATGAGATTTGACTCGAGGAGTTCTTCAAAAAAATCTAGCACATCAGAATCCAGAAATGGGTACTCTTTCTCTTGCATTTCTTTTAGAGTCAGTTTTCCACTTGGCTTATCTTGAAACGAAGTGGATTTCATACTCTACTTCTTGCTCACCTTCGTTGTGAACTTCACAGGTGATGTGTTGACATTCATAACTTCTTTATTTTCAGATCTTGGTGCAAACTTGCTCCATTTTCTGACTTCTTGCTTGTCGTTCCCTTTGCAAGGTTCATAGATGGGCAGCCTTTCATTTCCAGCAGAGGCCATGCTTAATTCTATGTCATGGGAACGAGTTGCAAGTTCTTCAAATGTGCTAGTCTTGATACCTTGCAAGATGTGTCTCAATACCCAATGCATACCTTAGATGCAAATCTCTATGCCAGAGCTTCACTAAGCGTGTCTTTACAGTTGAGGCTTGCATTCCTCTAATGATTGATAAAGTCGATAATTGGTTCACTCTTCCGTTGACGAGTATTTGTGAGTTCTATCATACTCACAATACGTCTCGTACTATAAAAGCAATTGAGGAATTATTGCTCTAGTTGATCCCAGCTATCAACAGATCCAGCCTCCAGATCCGTGTACCAATCAAAGTCATTTTCTTTAATGAGCGGACAAACTGCTTGACGAGGTAATCTCCATAAGTCCCAGCATTGTTGCATGTCTCAACGAAGTGCGCCACATGTTGCTTTGGATTGCCTTTGCCATCAAACTGTTGAAATTTTGGAGGTTGATAGCCAGCAGGCTTCAACATATCGATCCTTGAAGTGTACGACTTTGTGTAGGTAAATGAGGACTTGGAAAGGACACGCCCAACTATGCCTTATAAAAAGGACAAAGCGGTCGCTGCAAATATATTCCGGCTATTAAGTCCGGAGTCGAATCCCACAAGGAATTAACCTATCAATTACCGCTATCAGACCCATACAATTCCACGTAATCAACTTCCCAATATATTTAGATAACAAATGGGTGTTTTTCTGACTAACTATTACTCAATAAAACTAGAATTAGTAAGAACTAACATAGAATGGGTTGTAAACAATAATTGGAATGATCTAAGGTTAAACTTACCTAGTCTTCTCTACCGAGCATGAGCACTCTGACTGTCGTAAATCTCTCCCGAGTACTTAAGATAATATACTATACATATTCTCCCGAATTAAGCTAGCTAGCTTTAATTACAACTCACTTACATCGCACCCAAGGTTTCGTTATCCCTAATCCCACCTTTAAATCCTTCGTTATTGATCCCTCATATACGTCGGGGTTGATGTTGTTCAACAACAACCTAAATATGCACTCTCTCCCGAGTAATACATACTAAATAGGCACAGCTAATTGAGGGCCCTTCAATTAACTACAACAAGCATGTAGTTGAACAAATAGAGATAAGACTTTGGCAAATCTATATTAACATAACAAGAATTTCATCCTTCAATAGGTTCCATCAAAACCGTAGATTAAATGTTTAGCTACTCATACTAAAATAAGATAAAGCAATAAGATGGTTCATAATTCACAACAATGAATAAAGAAGGAAGAATGAAAAACTCTAAAGATGACTTGATCTCCTCTCACTTGTTCTTGCCTCCAATTGAGTCTAAAACAAGCTTGATAATGACTTTGGGCGAGTTCTTGGGTTTATATAGGGTTAGGTTAACTTCCCAATGATTTACACTTTAGCCCCTAAACTTCCTGGCAGCATCACGCTCGACCGCAATCGCAGTCCCAACCGCGGTCGTTTTTAACCTTACTGTTTCTGGCCGCATCCGAGGCCGCGATCGCGGACCTGGATTTCAGTGCAATCTTTGACTTTTCTTGATCTTTTTCATCCGGGCTATCCTCGATTGGCCTTGTATGTACAAATTCAACTTCAAAACACTCTTTATCTTCCTCCTAGCTCGGAGTAGCTCCTGCAATGCATAAAAATCTCAATTAGAGCATTTTGTTATCTTTTAGCATTCAAAATATCAATAAATCATGGTTAATTTAGAGTATAAATAGTATCTACATTGCATAATATAGGCTACTATCAACACCCCACACTTAAACTGTTGCTAGTCCTCGAGCAACAAAACCACACTTTACAGGCCTAATCTTTACTGGGTAACTGCCCTACCCCTTATGTCAAGAATAATTCACAATGGTAGACTACCTTAGCGTAACACCACACCTCAAGAGTGGACTCTCTCTCTAGCCATGTAATTTCCCTAACCGGCTCCCCTACTCTCAGTCAGAGTTCCAGACTTACCTTCCTTTCATGAGTCAAGTGCCTTCTCACCACAAAAGAGACTTATGTCATAGTCAATATAATTCACACACTGAGAACTACAAATAAACAAAATTTCGCTCACCCTCAGAAAGAAATTCTTGTGCCACAGAAAACGCACCATAAGCTTGCCCGTAGTGTACTACTCTAGTAATCGAGCTCATTCAGCCAAAATCAAGTAGGACTTTATTTGGTTATAATGTTGGCTGTGGGACGGGTAGGATACATTTAGATATAAGAGTGAATACAGCTACCTAATCACTTTAATACATTTTTCACATTTAAGCCTACATTTCCATTAAACCACCATCCCACCTTTACATCAATGTGTTATACCCCCCCCCCCCCCTTCCCTACTTCTTAAAGNCAATGTGTTATACCCCCCCCCCCCCTTCCCTACTTCTTTAAGCATATTTTTTCAACATCCACCATCATCAGAGGCTTATTCTTTAAACAATACAGCTCGTTTTCTCTCCTCTCTCTTTTTTCTCAATTCTGGTGGCTTTTAGTATTAATTTTCACACCATGCACCTTTATCCGTATTTCCTCAGTTCCACTCAAAATCCCAACCAACCACCTAACATTTTATTTTCCATATTCATCACAATTCAAGGCTTATGAGAGGTTATAGGGTTCAAATAGATGGACAATTCAAAAATTGGGTAAGACTTGTAATATGGTTTCCAATAAAAACAGGATTACAGGCTCAAAGGGGTTAACAATGGTATATACAATCAGGTGGATAAAACATGCATAGATAGGGTTCAACAAAGAAATTCCTATATCACTTCCTAGACCAAATAAGGCTACCATTTTGCTTTGTAAACACACAGATCAAGTTCTAAGCATTGAATGTTACCACAGAATACACAAAACCTCACTCACACATGGCACATGACTCAATTCAGTTTGGATCATCAGACATTCTGCTCAAGTTACTTAATCCAAATCAAGAACACACATTTTAAGGCTTTCTCGCTAGAGTCAACTAATGAGCCTAAGTGTCACACTAAGGTAATCTATATTCAAGGTACCATGGAGTTAGGGGATCCTATTTCCATTCTTTCCCTCGCCCATAGGTTCCTAACTAAAAGGAAAATCTAACTACACCTGGTTCAAATGAAAACCCTTGGAAAATAATTGTGGTTTAAAGAAAAGCCAAGGGGGAGTTTATACACTGCTAAAAAACCAAAATCTTTTTGTTTGTTTATTTTTTTTGTTTGACTTAAGTACTCAATAAACCCGTCGAGAGGTGTCCATCGTTGGTCCAAGTCGAGGTTGATCTAATCAACCAAAATACCAATCAAATACATACAAATATATAAAAACAATTAATAATCCCCCACCCTACACTTAAAAAGTTGGCATGTCCCCATGTCAAGTAAATTAAAGCAGAGTAAGGTAAGGGGACTTACCTGGTTCTCAATCCTGATCGGAGACAGTGCCAGGATTGAGGTGACACGCTCGTCCTAGTGCCCGCAGCCAGCCATTATCTTTTTTTTCGACTTAGCACTTTGAGTGGCCAGAGTATCAACTCTAGTACCCAGGTCAAAGACCGAAGTGCGCAGCCCAGCCATGTCCTGCTCCAATGCTGTCAAACGGGTACTCAGACGGGCCTGTGACGGGCCTGCCTCATCAGCAATCTGCACATGTAGGGCGAAGTCATGCATAGCCCCCTCATCACCATCATCATCATCATCCGCCTCATCTAAGGGATTTTGCTCATCTCTAGGTTTGCTCGCCCTGAACGCGGCCTTTACTTGAACCTTCCAATCTACATTGGGATTCTCAGGGACTCTTGTCGCTCGACACAGCCTGGTGACCAGAGAAGGGAAGTAGAAACCATAATTCTTCTCCTTTGAGCGAATGAACATTTCGTCCTGGATAAGTCAGGACATGTCAAAATTGTGGCCATTCACGAAACACCAAATCGCCCTGCCATTGGCCCATTAATATCAGTAGTGTTGCTTGATGGAAGCAGGCAACTGTTGATGATTGATAGCCAACACTTTGCCTCCCAAGTGAGAGAGGCTCAGTTCAGGGTGATTCCAGGGGTAAACCATATTAAATCCCTGCCACGCACACAGATGGTTTGGAAGAAGAGGTTCAAAGTGACAAGCTTTTTCTGATATGTCTGATAAAAGTCTTCCTCCCCGTTGAAGACGGGAAACCTGTACACTCGTCGGATAACCTCGAGTGAAGCATTCACAAGGGTGTTGTGCACCGTGACAACTCGATTAACATGCTCCGGGAAATTGGCATAGAATTCTCGTACCAACATCAGATTGCCTTTATCTGGTTCCTCAAAAAAGATGTCGAGCTGACGTATCCCCAATTCACAGTATATGTTTGGGCCTTCAATCCAAAGAGCTACCCTTTTAATGGCTTGCTCGGGCACAGGCTTCTTGGAAGCCTTTTCATTAAACCTGTCTCGGGCTTCTTTAGATACAAACCGGCTACTATCGAACTGGCTCAAGCTAGCTTGTGCCCGAGCTCTCGAAGAGCCTCCTAGCCCACTGGCTGAGGAACCTGTGGCACGTCTCTTTCTTGATGGATTCATGATACCTGACAAAACAAGGGCCATTATTATTAAGGGTGTGAATTGTGTGAACCCAGGGCAGTTACTCAGACTTCATCTGCACCATGGTCACATTAGCATTTAAAGATCATTGGGGAAATTCAACAAACACCTAGTGTTCCTGGTCTACAATTTAGCACAACTAACCCCATGGAGGTATAAATCTTCCCCAAATGACCCACAATAGCTATACATATTCATCCCCAACACAATCAATCTCTAACAAAACAAGGTCATGAATTTATCTCCATATGCTATACATTAGCACTATAAAGAAGAAAAGAAAAACAAATGTTCCCTAAAATCTACAAAAATCTGAAATTAAAAGTACAAAAGGAAAAGAAAGAAGGATAAATAGAGAAATCATGACATACCTGAAGATGTTGATGCTTAGAAGATGGGACTCGTTACTAGAGGGAGGAGGAGGAAGAGAAGAACTTTGGAATGGGAGGAAGAGGGGGAGAGAGGGGGGCGGGAGAGTTAAAGTGAGAGAGGGAAAGGTAATGGGGGAAGTGGGGGGGGGGGGGGGTTGGGCGGTTGTTTTAGGTTAGTGGGGTAAAAAAAATTAGAAAGGGAAAAGGAAAGAAAAGAAAAAAAAATTAAAAGACTGACTTACCTGCCCGACCCTGCCCGACCCTGCCCAGCACTGCGGTCGCGGTCGCTGGCCAGAAGGCCGTTGAACCACAGCGCTCGCAGTGAAAAGCAAAAGGTTTAGAAATCATTGTGCTCCAGGTTGCGGTCGCGATACTGAGGCAGAACATAGCAAAAGAACCGCCCAGGCCGCGCCCCAGACCGCGATCGCGGTGCACTATTCCGGAAATTATTTTGTTTTCTTCAACTTTTTACCTTTCCGGAGTTGGCTTTTGACCCCAACTTCTCCCAATGTGCACCAATATTTCCTTGTACACTAATAATATGGTTAGTATCGTTCACATCAAAGAAAACAACAAAATAAAAAAACAAGTTAATAGCATGGGTTGCCTCCCAAGAAGCGCCTGATTTAACGTCGCGGCACGACACAAATAAGCACATTTAAGGTTCGCTCGACCTCTGAGGCTCAGTTGAATGGGTCACTTACACTTCCTTTACTTCATACATACCCGCATAATGTTTCAATTTGTGCCCATTTACTCTAAACGTGTGAGAGTCTTTCTCTGCGGTAATCTCTACAGCACCTAAAGGGAGCACTTCAACCACACGAAATGGCCCTGGCCATCGTGACTTTAGTTTACCCAGAAATAGCCTTAATCTTGAATTGTAGAGCAATACCATATATCCGGGTTTGAAATTCCTCTCAATAATGTTCTTATCATGCAACCCCTTCATTCTCTCTTTGTACAATCTTGTGCTCTCAAAAGCAAGATAGCGGAACTCATCCAGTTCATGCAACTCCGTGACTCTACTTGTTCCCGCAGCATCCATGTCTAGATTCAATTGTTTAAGTGCCCACCAATCTCTATGCTCTAACTCCACTGGCAAGTGAAAGGCCTTCCCAAACACCAACTTGTATGGTGTCATGCCAATTGGTATTTTGAAAGCAGTTCTATAATCCCAAAGTGCATCATCTAACTTTTTCGCCCAGTCCGTTCTTGTGGCATTCACGGTCTTGGTTAACACACTCTTTATCTCTCTATTTGACATTTCTACTTGACCACTGGTCTGAGGATGATATGGAGTGGCCACTTTGTGGAGTACATTATACTTCTTTAGCAACTTCTCAAAGGCTCGATTACATAAATGAGTGCCTCTGTAACTAATTATGGCCATTGGGGTGCCAAAACGGGTGAATATGTTCTTCTTCAAAAACCCAATCACCACCCTTGCATCATTGGTTGGTAGTGTTGCAACTTCCACCCGCTTGGACACGTAGTCTATAGCAACAAGTATGTACTTATTTCCATAGGAACTGACGAAGGGACCCATGAAGTCTATTCCCCATACGTCGAACACTTCGACCTCCTAAATTGGGTTCATGGGAATCTTGTGGCAACGGGAAATGTTCCATGTTCGTTGGCATTCATCACAACCCTTTACCCATAAATGTGCATCCTTCAACACTGTTGGCCGGTAGAAGCCTGCTTCCAAAACTTTTGCGGCTTTCCTGACTCCTCCGAAATGTCCACCATATGCCGATGCGTGACATCCCTGCAAAATAGAAGATTGATCTATCTCAGGGACACACCTCCAGATCATGTTGTCAACACAAATCCTAAACAGATAAGGTTCATCCCAATAATACATGTGGCAATCACAGTAAAACTTTTTCTTTTGCATAGAAGAGAGGTCATAAGAACTATACCACTTGCCAGATAGTTTGCAATGTCAACATATCATGGAACTTCCTCAAGGCTCGTGGCGAGTAGCTGCTCATCTAGAAAAGTTTCCAGAATTTCTTCTACCTCAACTACTTTTTCAGCTCCTTCTAATCTCGATAAGATGTCCGCGACTAGATTTTTCGTGCCCTTTCGGTCATGAATTTCCAAGTCGAACTCTTGTAGCAGCAACACCCAACAAATCAGGTGCGGTTTTGACTCTTTCTTCTTGATCAAGTACTTGAGAGCAGCATGATCAGTATAGACGATTACCTTCGAGCCTATCAGGTACGATCTGAACTTGTCAAACTCGAACATTACTGCCAGCATCTCCTTTTCAGTCACAGTGTATTTCAGCTGGGCTTCACTCAACGTTCTACTTGCGTAGTAAATTGGGTGCATGATTTTATCTTTTCGTTGTCCTAGCATTGTGCCCACTGCATAGTTACTTGCATCACACATTAGCTCGAAGGGGCGCTCCTAGTTGGGGGAAACAATAATAGGTGATGTGACTAGTCTCTTTTTCAATTCCTCAAATGCTACCCTGCAATCATCAGAAAATACAAAAGGGTGATCTTTTTCTAGCAATTTACACAAAGGGTTAGCTATTTTGGAAAAATCTCTTATAAATCTCCTGTAGAAACCGGCATGCCCAAGGAAACTTCTGATTGCTTTGATGGATGTGGGTGGTGGAAGTTTTTCTATCACATCAACTTTCGCGCGATCCACCTCAATGCCCTTGCTTGATACCAAGTGTCCCAAGACTATACCTTCTAGTACTATGAAATCGTACTTCTCCCAGTTTAGTACCAGATTAGTCTCTAAACACCTCTTCAACACTCTCCTCAGATTCTTAAGGCAGTTATCGAATGAATTTCCCACTACTGAGAAATCATCCATGAAAACCTCCATTATTTCCTCTACCATGTCCGTGAAGATGGCCATCATGCACCTTTGGAATGTGGAAGGTGCGTTGCATAGGCCAAATGGCATTCTCCGAAAAGCAAAAATCCCATAGGGGCAGGTGAATGAGGTCTTCTCTCTGTATTCTGGTGCAATAGTGATCTGCTTGTACCCTGAGTACCCATCCAGAAAACAAAAATGGGACCTCCTTGCCAGTCTGTCTAACATCTGATCAATGAATGGAAGTGGGAAGTGGTCTTTCCGGGTGGCCAAGTTCAACTTCATGTAATCCATAAAAACTCGCTTGCATGTGACGGTTTGTGTAGAGATCAATTCATTCTTATCATTTTTCACTACCATCATCCCACCCTTATTTAGTACACATTGCACTGGGCTAACCCAATTGCTGTCAGAGATGGGAAATATGATTCCCGCATCTAACCACTTAATAATTTCTTTCTTCACCACTTCCTTCATATTGGGATTCATCCTTCTTTGGTTTTCTCTTGAAGGTTTGACCTCATCTTCCAGTAGAATTTTATGCATACAGAAGGTCGGGTTGATCCCCTTGATATCTTCCATGGTCCACCCAATTCCAGTCTTGCACTCTGTCAACACCTGCAAAAGTTGTTCTGCCTGCACATCTTACAAACTAGATGAGATAATAACAGGTAATGTTGAGTTAGGTCCTGAAAATGCATACCTGAGATGTGCAGGCAGTGGTTTCAGCTCCAACTATAGTGGTTCTTCTATAGATGGCTTGCCTAGAGGAGTTTTCCTTTCCTCTAAGTGTAGGGGCTCAAATTCGAATGGTCTCTTCCAAAAACCTTTGCCCTCAAGAGAAAGCACCCATTCTGCTAATTCTTCACTATTAACCTCATCTAAGTTCATGAGACACGCTGCTAGAGGATCCTCAATGTTCAATGTCATCATCCTCTTCCAAGATTACATCCACGGCATGTATCGAAGAGCAATTGTCAAATTCACTTGGTCGCCTCATAGATTTTTGCACGTTGAATGTTATTTTCTCATCATTTAATCTCATCTTGAGATCTCTAGTTTCGTACTCAATTAGAGCTCTCCCCGTGGCCAAGAATGGTCTTCCCAAAATTATGGGAATTTCCTCATCAACCCGACAATCTAGAATGACAAAATCTGCTGGGAACACAAATTTCCCAACCTGCACCAACACATCATCGAGGATCTCAGACGGCCTCTTTACTGTTCTATCAGCCAGCTGCAATAACATGGACGTGGGTCTAGCTCTTCCAATCCCAAGACTTTTATAGATAGCCAGAGGCATAAGATTTATGCTTTCCCCCAAATCACATAGTGCCTTAGCAAATGCAAATTTACCTATAGTGCAAGGAATTGTGAAACTCCATGGATCAGACAACTTCTCAGCAATGGGTTTCGTCATAACAACACTGCAAGTTTGAGTTAGAGCAACTGTGGCCAAGTCTTGGAAGTCGAACTTGCGGGACATCAAGTCCTTCATCATTTTCGCATAGCCGGGCATCTCCTTTAAATCAATGGAATATTTACCTGAATTTGCTTCAACATTTCCAAGAACTTCTTATATTGCTCATCTTTTTTATATTTGGCCAACCTATGTGGGAATGGTGTTGGAGGTCGTTTCTTTCCTGTGATTTGGTTTTTCTCTTATTCCGGCACTGCCTCCACTACTGGTTCCCGTGTTGTCTTGGCTTTTTTCTCAGACTTTTTTTCTTTGTTGGCATCTTCTTGGGCACTCTGTATTGTCACCTTAGTCAACCCTGCTGAATCATCTATCTCAATGGGCACTGGCACAAGTGTCTCAGTAGGTCTGCTTTCGCGAGCAATCTCTTACTCCAAGTCTAGGTCTCTACCATTATGTAGACTCACTGCCATTAGCTGCTTCAGGACCTGCTCCTTTGGATTTACTTGTGTGTCTGCAGGTAACGTCCCATGAGGACGATTATTCAGAGACATCGAAATTTGACCTAATTGGACCTCAATATTATTTATAGTTGACTCGTGTGAGTCTACTCTTTCAGTTATTTTTGCATTGGACCCAATCACTTGTTGAATCATTCCCTCGAGTCTAGCGAACCCATCTTCCTGCCTCCCACTGTGTGGTTGTTGAGGTGGATGATAGCCCTGGTACTAATTTTGATGGTTGTAGCCCTATTGCCTTTGGTAAGGCACCATATTGCCTTGTGGTCACACGGCCCCCAGATTATTGTTGTTGTTATGCTGTTGCGGGACTGGCCTGTATTGTTGATTCTGCTGACCCCAATTCTGACCACTTGGTCTTTATCCCCCCATAGTTGGACACATCATTCATGTTTTCTGGATAATGTTGGTGATTACCATCAGCACTCCACGGGCCACCAATTGGTTGACTAATGCAAGATGTACACAAACCCCCATTGGTTGTATCAACTATGTGTACCTGCTATTTCTGACCTGATCCCTCCACCCTTTTGGTGAGGATGCTCATTTGTGTCATTAGTGTGGCTATATTTTCAGCTATAGAGTTAGCTAGATCTAAGGCCACAGAGTGGACCACAGGAGTGATGGGAGCTTTTCTGGTTGTCCATCCCGAATTTTGTGTCATCTTGTCGAGCAGGATCTTGCTTTCTCTGAATGTTCTCAAGAATGCTCCACCTGCTGAAGCATCAACATTAGCTTTCAAGCTATCCGCCAGACCCATGTAAAATCTCTGCCCCAACATCTGCTCAGGAATACCATGGTGCGGACATACAACCAGCATCCCTTTAAATCTTTCCCACGTCTCTTGCAATGTTTCTGTTGGTTTCTGTCTGAAGCTCAAGATCTCATCAATTTGCTGAGCAGTCTTGTTGGGTGGATGAAATTTGTTCACAAAATTCTTGACTAATTCCTCCCAAG
The DNA here is from genome assembly GCA_005239505.1 of Nicotiana paniculata. NCBI lineage: Eukaryota > Viridiplantae > Streptophyta > Magnoliopsida > Solanales > Solanaceae > Nicotiana > Nicotiana paniculata. The sequence goes on from ML306759.1 coordinate 46,279, forward strand.
TAGTGATGGAATTTATAGGTAGTGAATTAAGCCAAGTCTGAGCAGCTCCCGTCATAGAGAATGGAAATAAAAATAGCCTTATTGCTTCCGGAGTCACATTGTGTTGTCTTTGTGTGGCACAGATTGACAGGAAATTATTTAAGTGTTGTTGAGGATCTTCAATGTATGACCCGATAATAGTCCCTTGTTTTGCAACAAATGCAGCATGTTGTTTGTGATTTGGAACGCATCATCCTGTACCTATGGGACTACAATCGCGGTGGCTAAATTGTCTAATGCGGGTTGTGCCCAATCATACAAAGTAGCCTATGGCACAAGAGGCGCCACCACCTACTCATTTGTATCTCCACGTTATCCCCAATATCCCTGTTGTTTACCAGATCTGCAATGTCTGGTGTAAGTTTTTCAGTTGATTTTTGTTGTTGTTTGCTTTTCCTGTTTTCCCGATTCAAGGCCTTGAAAACTTTCTCAGGATCTGATAATGCTTCGAACACTTCACCAGTTCTTGAGGAGTTTCTAGGCATGCACCTGTAACACCCAAGATTACAAACGTTAAAATTTCAATGTAATTGACTGAAAGTGAAGAGAATTGACTACACTAAGAATTTTTGCACTTCTTTTAACTGGAATTGATAACACCGTTAACTCTCCGGCAACGGCACCAAAACTTGATCACGTCCAGCTATGCCTTATAAAAAGGACAAAGCGGTCGCTGCAAATATATTTCGATTATTAAGTCTGGAGTCGAATCCCACAAAGAATTAACCTATCAATTATCGCTATCAGACCCACACAATTCCACGTAATCAACTTCCCAAGATATTTAGATAACAAATCGGTTGTTTTATAACTAATTATTACTCAATAAAACTATAATGACTAAGAACTAACTAAGAACGGGTTATAAACAATAATTGGAATGATTTAAGGTTATGATTTCTCCTATTGTTGGAACCCTTTTCTGCTATGTTTGATATAAATTTGCCTAGTCTTCTCTATCGATCATGAGCACTCTGACTGTCGTAAATCTCTCCCAAGTACTTAAGATAATATACTAGACATATTATCCCGAATTACGCTAGCTAGCTTTAATTACAACTCACTTACATCGCACCCAAGGTTTCGTTATCCCTAATCCCACCTTTAAATCCTTCGTTATTGATCCCTCATATAAGTCGGGGGTGATGTTGTTCAACAACGACCTAAATATGCACTCTCTCCCGAGTAATACATACTAAATAGGCACATCTAATTGAGGGCCCTTCAATTAACTACAACAAGCATGTAGTTGAACAAATAGAGATAAAACTTTGGCAAATCTATATTAGCATAACAAGAATTTCATCCTTCAATAGGTTCCATCAAAACCCTAGATTAAATGTTTAGCTACTCATACTAAAATAAGATAAAGCAATAAGATGGTTCATAATTCACAAATAATGAATAAAGAAGGAAGAATGAAAAATTCTAAAGATGACTTGATCTCCTCTCACTTGTTCTTGTCTCCAATTGAGTCTAAAACAAGCTTGATAATGACTTTGGGCGAGTTCTTGGGTTTATATAGGGTTAGGTTAACTTCCCAGCGATTTACACTTTAGCCCCTAAACTTCCTGGCAGCATCACGCTCGACCGCGATCGCGGTCGTGGTCTGCGGTCGTTTTTAACCTCACTGTTTCTAGTCGCGTTCCAGGTCGTGATCACGGACCTTGATTTTAGTGCAATCTTTATCTTTTCTTGCTCCTTTTCATCCGGGATATCCTCGATTGGACTTGTATGTACAAATTCAACTTTAAAACACTCTTTATCTTCCTCCTAGCTCGGAGTAGCTCATGCAATGCATAAAAATCTCAATTAGAGCATTTGTTATCTTTTAGCATTCAAAATATCAATAAAGCATGGTTAATTTAGAGTATAAATAGCATCTACATTTCATAATATAGGCTACTATCAAAGGACTTGCAGCTTATTATTGAATCTTCGTCTTGATCTTTTAATCCTTAGAACACTTGAATGCTTGTAGCTTTTAGAGAAATCCGCAGCGTTTGATCCACGAGCTCCCTCTTGCTTCTTGTTATAACTTTTGGTGTCTTCTCTAAGTTATGAAGACCCCTATTTATAGTTGTGGGAGGAAATATTTATGATAAGAACAAACACTTTCCGACCAATCAAATTGAAGTGTGACAAGGCCGCATTTGATTGGCCAGAACATGTCACTTGCACACGTGACACGGTTTCATTGGCCCTTTAATTTGACTTGGCATACCTTGTAGTTTTGACACGTGGCACAATCCTATTGGCTCTTCCGTTTGACTTGATGCGCCACGTCATTTGACATGTGGCACAATCTGGGCCTCCAGGAAGATGTCATCTTGGGCTTAATGATCTGGGCTCATCACGGTAGCCCATTTTAAAATGGCTAGCCCAATGGATTAAGACTTATTTATTTAATCTATATATGTTGGACTAATACAATTAATTCAATTATATTAGCCCATAATATTTATTTGGACCAATATATCTTGAATTTATAATATAGTCCAAATTATTTTATGGATTTAATTTTAATAAAATTTATATGCCTATAAATACATAATAACTGAATTATTTACAGAATATTTATATATGTACATAATAAAATTATTCGTTAATTAATACATATATTTATATATTTATATAGTTTGTTTCTCGTGATAAAAATATTTTTATGTTAATTGTTTGTTTTCAGTATTAAGTTAGAACTAACAACAATTTTCATAAGATATTCTCATAGACTAAATAAATGAGATCAACATGCATTAATTTCAACAACTAATAATTTTATTCGACCTTATTTTTATTTTATAATTCAAATATATTGTTTAGTATGGTGATTTTTTAAAACTATGTACTCATAGATATGAGTACACGTGCTATTCGAGTATATTTATATACTATATTAAAAGTACAAAAATCCTTAATGAAATATCGTTCGTCTTTTTTATCCTTTAAAAAATAGATTTACATTAGACAATATAATTTAAGTTAATTTTCTAATATTTAGAACTTTAATTTTTTTCTTATCGAACTAAGAAAAAATACTAATATAAAACTTTAAAATCAATTAAAATTTTACCATATAAAAATCAAACAATTCGTTTATAACATTTTTCTTTTTATTGTATGTAGGCATTCATACAAATTAGGCACGTACAGATCTAAATTTGATAAAGCAATTCACAGTTCCATTCAGCGTACACTTCATTCCAATTAAATATTTAATATATTATATATACAACAATTTATCTACTTGTTTTCTTGAAACATATACTTCCGTCATTAAAGTATAGTCCATATAATGGTTACTTATAATTTTAACCCATTTCATTATCTAAAAATGTTGCGAACTACGAAAATATTAAAGGCTAATTTTTGTAATATATTAAACTCAACATTAATCATTTTTAAAGTTTATAACGTTACAACTTCTTTGTAGAAGCTACAGGCCAATCTCTTCATCATGATAAAAGCATTTTTTGTTATTTATGTATTTTTCACAAGATTTTCGTATACAAATCTAAGAAATTCCATGTGAAATTTTCTTTACATATCGATTAATAGTACTTTCAAAGACAAGGACGGTCGGGAATTGATGGAAGAGGCCCAAATTAGACAAAGATGGCAGTCGTACTATCATAAACTTCTTAATGAAGAGGGGGATGGAAACATCGTGTTAGGTCAATTGGAACACTCCAAGAGTCACCGAGACTTTAGCTATTCTAGGCGCATTAAGGTTGAGGAGGTCGTGGGTGCGATGGATAAGATGAGTCGGGGCAAAGCGACCGGACCAGACGAGATTCCAATAGAGTTTTGGAGATATGTGGGTAGAGCAGGTGTCGCGCGCCCCTTCTTCCCCCAAGCGCTCCTTACGGGGCCGGTTGAAAGGGTTTATGACATTAGTTGAGACAACTCGTTCCTTTTGGGAAAGGGGTTGCATATGAAGAGTCGCCACCTAACGATTTTAACGGTGCGTTAGGGCACCTAAGGGGTTCAACTACAACTACATTGCTAACCAGAGATTGGGTAAGGGCTTGAAATTATCCTAAGGGGAAGGTGTTAGGCACCCCTCAGGATCCACAAGTGTGGTTCCCGGCCAAATAGTTTCGGTGAATTTGTACAATTAGCAAATAACAAGTAAAGGCTCATATAAGAGGGGATTTAAGTCTTAAGCATGCAGATGTTTGAAAACGGTAAAGAAGATTAGCATTTGAAAAGAGTACAATCTAAGCATATAAAAGGTATCCTAGGTTTATAATAATATGGATCACATCAATGCAATACCCGGTAATCACTCCTCGAAGAGGGGCTACACGTGGTATTAGCGCACTGGTCATCATATCCATATTCTACCCTTTCCCACCCCGTGAAAGCAACTAAATCGAGTGTTGATCTCGACCTCTAATGTATGTTGTTACATGTCCCTTCCTATCAGTCCCGGAGGAAATTAGGACTCATATCCTTAAAGGAGGTGCTAGGCAGACCCTCAGGCTTTAAAGGTGAAAATGCTAAGGCAACATATAATAAACAAGTAGGACTACAGATAAAGCGAAAGCATGGAAGGCAGATAAAGGCTCAAGTATTCCTCCACACACAGTACACATAAACAGCATGTCTCATACACAACTAAGGTCCATATTAATTCAGAATCCTAAAGCATGGTATCTAGGTGATAACACAAAGACAGATTTATTGCATAACTCAGAGAGGAAATCTTAATCAGGTTTGCCTACTGGTTTCAAGCATGCTGACAGTTAAACATGATCACAAAGACAATTTTGGTTTTATTTTTTAAGTTGATTACCTAAGGCTTGCCTAGGTGTGGGACAGTGTATACTAATCTGAATTGTTAGAGGAGCTGTTGCAAAGTATTACCTAACCATGTTGTTCTATGTTGTTCAGAACACAGAATTGTTACCAGTTGTTTTTAGAGAAACTGAGTGAAGTGTTTTATACCTTTTACATGCACCAGTAATTAGACTAGGTGTTGTTAAGCGAGTACGAATAAAATCCTAAAATATGGTATCTAATGCACAGAGATGCAGAATGATGCAGAATCAGAAGCCTAAACATGATCTCTAAATGCACAAATATTGCATTGTTTAAACATGGTTCAGGAGATCTAAACATGGCAGGTTTATTAGTGTTTATCCTAAACAGGATATATAAGTGTACATGGCAGCGTAGAGGTTATTAGCACATTTTAACACAGGACTTTCAAAATGAGATGCCAATAAATGCTGAAAACAGTAAGTGTAAGACCTAGGGAACATGGTTTCTAATGCATGATCTTTCACATATGAGTCCTAAGTATGATTTCTATTGCGCAAATAAGGAATAAAACCTAATAGCATGGCTTCTACCCTCTAATATCTATAGCATGCATATTTACCCCTCTTTTCACTATCCATCCCCAAAGAGTTGTTTGCAGTAATTATTACTGGCATTTGCATGAATTAAATAACTGAATAATGAAAAGAAGAAGTTATACTATAGGGAGCCTACTGATAGGCCCAGAATCTCCAGCATGCCTCATCGCCATTCTATTCACAACCTTTCACATGATCCAGGTGTGTCAGAGTTCCCTAAGGATCTCAAGGGATCCCGGGCAGTGCTCACACCCAGATTTCATAGCCAAGATAGAGTAAGTGCAGTGTGGAATGGCCAGCCTCTGTGTGTCAAAGTTCTGAAGGAGCTCAAGGGTCCCAAGGCAATACTCACACATATGGGGCAGAACTTAGGGGGTCTAAGAGTAGAGTGAGAGTGCTCATAGTTTTGAAAAGGTTAAGTAAGAAAACAGTTTTGGAAGAAAGACTTAATGGAAATATAACAAAAGTTTAACTGGTGAAAATAATTTGAAAGAACATGAACATCAATCTCAGAACCAAGGCAGAGTCAGCATCACACAAGGACCCAGAATGATCCACCAACCACAACAAGGGAAAGGGGGTTTGAGGGACACATAGGTGCAGAGTACTTAACATGTAACAGGTAGGAGCATGCATAAACAATAAGAGATCCTAAGGGTTCAGGGGATCAGCAGGGTATAGGATGAAACTAACATGGCAGTACCAACTAGTTTAAGGCAGGAGAAGATGCTCTAATCTAATATATCAAACATAAACATGGATATTCACATAAAGACAGATTTGGAGTACATAAAGACATGCTAAATGGAATCCAAGATCCTAGTTACATGTTGAACAACAGAATAGTAAGTAAAATCAAATTCTAAACACAATGAACTGCATCAGTAATAGAAACATGTTGGTTTGAGAGCTGAAATATGAATTAGAACATACCAGTGAAGTGAAGAAAGCAGTAACACAATGCAGAAGATAGGAGATGCACAGTAGTTAGCCTTGGCTTGCAGTCGCCTAACTTAGAGTAGTAGCAAATAAAAGAGAGAATAGAGACAGTAGCAAGTTTTAGTTGTGAGAGAGAGAGAGAGTTGGACAGTGTTGTTCGTCCTTTATGCTAAGAAGAGAGTAGAGGTATTTATAGTTTAAAAAAGGCAGAAAAAATAAGGTAAGAAGTACTAAAATGCCAAGCATAATCAATTAATGCCCGGACTCCCTTTAATTAGGGAGTCAGTATTCAAACGGACATAAATTGTGCTAAACAACAAAAGGAATCAATCAGAAACTGATTTTTTTACCGTAATAGGGGTAATAAAAGTATATGGCATGCAATTAGGACTAAATACATAATACACAATTAAGGAAAATGTATATTAAACAGTTGACATCATATTTATGCATATAGAAATAGACAGAGTACAGTTTAATTCTAGACATTAGTCAAAAGCATTTCGAATGAGATTCAAAATCATAGAACCAGTACCAATTAAGGAGAGTATCACATAAGTAAGAAAATAGTTCGAAAATTAGCAAAGCAGTATCATTCAAAGGGAAATATCCCAGTTTTGAGGGAAATCAAAATCAGTAAAGGACATAGAGTAAAAAATTAATAAAGCTTTAATCAAATAATACTGGAATAGCATATGTTAAGCAAGAATCAAAAAATCCTAGGTAAAGTGAGAATCACACAAAGTCGGGGATTCAAACTAGAGCATAGTATATATCAAAGCAGAATAAACATAGCATATACAAGAATCTGAAACCCTAACAAAGCAGATAGGGTAAAAAGAAAATCACAAGAAGCACAGATCGTTTCATAAGAAACAAGCACACAT
>ML306761.1:0-13526 GCA_005239505.1 Nicotiana paniculata
ATGCTCATAAAATGTAAGGTATATCACATGTTAAACTATGCAATTTAGTCTCGCATCAAGGCCTTAACCTAAATTTTATTCATAAGGATAAAAATTACTAGAGCGTCATTGTAGGGTTGAGAGATCCCTCTGCTTCTTCATCGATGAATGATACGGTGCCTTATGACACATAATCTCGGGTCCGTTTTTCCTTTGTAATGGATACTTTAGTGCATTTGAACATGACCCTTGTGGAATATTGACCCCACCGATGATCATACAGATCACATGTTGTGGCTTTTTTTGTTTGTTTTTCCTGTTGGCGTCCCTTTCTATGAAATGGTTTTTGGCTCGATCGCTTAAGAACTCTCGAAGGTGGCCCTCGTTGAATAGACGGGCTACCTCCTCTCTCAGTTGTCTGCAGTCTTCGGTTTTGTGGCCAATTGTGCAGTGGTACTTGCACATTAGATTGGGGTTTCTCTGGGAATGATCGTTTTGTATGGGTCAGGGACACTTAGTATCTTTGATTCTCCCAATTGTCGACGCAATACCTGATGCGTCAATACTGAAATTGTACTCTGATAATCGTGGTGCCTCTGCGGGATCAACATGTTTATTGAAACCACTTTTGCTCATGAGTCCTCGATAGCTCTGCCCTCGATCGTTCCTTCGATAATTTCGGATAGGATTGCATCCCGGACCGCTATTTTTGTGATATGCATTGTATGTATGATATCGGTCTCTGTTCGACCGAGTATCCATGTTGATATCCCTCTGATTTATGCCTATGAACCTGTTTAGATAGACGGAACCGGAGGGGGTCCCCAATTGGTCATCCTCGACCCTAATCTTCGACTGGTACCGATTATGCACGTCGGCCCAGGTTATCGCCAGATATTCAATTAAGTTTTGCTTCAATTGATGTGATGCCACCGAGTTTTGCTCGTTCAAACCGTGAGTGAAAGCTTGAACAGCCCAATCGTCTATGACCGACGGTAGTTCCATGCATTCCATTTGGTACCGGGATATGAACTCCCTCAAAATTTCATTATCCTTTTGTTTTACCTTGAAAAGGTCTGATTTTCTCGTCGCAACCTTTATTGCCCCGACATGTGCCTTTACGAAAGAGTTTGCAAGCATGGCGAATGAGTCAATGAAATTAGGTGGTAGATTGTGATACCAGATCATTGCTCCCTTCGACAGAGTTTCTCCAAATTTCTTTAGTAGAATAAATTATATATCATCATCTTTCAAATCATTTCCCTTTATGACGCATGTATAAGAGGTGACATGTTCATTGGGATCGGTGATCTCATTGTACTTAGGGATATCGGAGCCGCACTTTGGGGGAACGACTTTTGCACAAACTTCTTTGAGTCCATACCTTATAAAATTGGCGATGCCCCCTGATATTTGATCAACCCCGGAATTGTATGTCTCTACTTTATTATCATTTGCTTCAATTTTCTTTTCCTCTGATTCAATTCGTCTAATGAGATCCTCGAGCATCTTCATTACGGCAGGGTCAGTCCCCGATCAATTGACATTCAATCTTTCTGGCACTGGCTCGGTTATGTGGACGACCTCTGGCTCAATCCCACTAGGCGCTCGATGCTGGTTTTGTAGTTGTGCTATAGCGGCCTGTTGATCTTGTAGCATTTCGAATATCACCTGGAGGCTGACCTATCATCGCCATGCGTACCTCAATAACCATATCGATCTTCCCTGCGTACGCTTCCTTCGGGATCAACACCCGTATTTGCATTTAAGGCTATATGCGAACTGACGTCGACCAGATTGGCAATTGGTGCTCCCTCAAGATCAGCCCGAGGCACCTCAATCACTGGGGCAACTACATTGTCGTTTTTCCCGTGAAATCCGAGGTCGTTGTCACCATGTGTGGGTGATGTTTGTGAGTTTGACATGTTTTAATCTTGAAAACAAAAACACTTACAAGAACAAGCGTAAAGTAATGTGTGTTATCGGAATCGATATCGAGCAATCACTATTATCCTTGGCCGCATGATGGGCGCCAAACGCTTTACCCTAAAATTCGGATAACAATTAAATTTATATTGTGGTTTTAAGGATATGTGATTTCACTCAACACCAATAAATAAATATAAAGATAAATGACACAATCGAATTGTAAGTAAAGCAAACTAGTGTTCGAACATGATTTTAGCCTTCAAGTCGAAGTAATTTCAAATTGATAAGTGCAAGAATAGTAGGAAAATAGTGTAAACTGATGAGCAATAATGTAAGTGAGAAAGAAATGATTGTATTGCTATATTTCCTGTAAACAAAGATGCCTTACAAAATGATTAGAACTCCTCTTTATATAGTGGAGAAGTTCTACTTATGGTATAACTCTAATTACAGTAGGAAATCACATAATTAGCTAATTAACCGCTTCTGATTTGATCCATTCCGAGATTTACGCCATGATCCTCGACCAGTCACGGATATCTCGCTCTTTCGTTATTAAGCCATCTCCGATATTACTCGGTGTCTGTCTCTCTTGACTTCGATAGCTACCAACTTCAATCTCGAACTCGATGCCTTAACTTTGTGATCTTATTGAAATCGACTTTCGATGCAACATTCCGGTCTCGATTAGATAATTAAATCGGATGACTCCGATTTCAACCGTATACACAAAAGAAAGAAAGTTTCAGTTTGAAATCAGAAACTAATAGCCTATTTGGCCAAATTTATTTTAGCCAAAAGCATTCTTTCTCTTTTCTTGCAAAAAAAATGATTTTCTCTTTCAAAGTTAAGGTGTTTGCCAATATTTAGAAGGAAAAGGTACTCTTGAGCAAAAGCAGAAGCGATTTTTAAGAAGCAGAAAAAATTAAAAGTACTTTTTTAAAAACCTCTTTCTAAAAGATACACTTAGAAGTATATTTTTAAAAACTTGGCCAAATAATAATTGCCATTCAAGAGATTTTTTGCAAATAAATTAGCTAAATATAAATTACTTCGGATCAAAAGTCCTTTTGGAAAACCTTTGATAAAAATCTCTTTCAAAATAATCTGATATTTTAGGGCCTGTTTTGCCATAATTTGCTTTTCACTTTTTTTATTTCTTATTTATTTATTTTTCGAAATCAATGTTTGATCATAAAAATTTTAAATTTTATTTAAAATTGAATTTAATTTTTTTTGGAAATTTAAATAATTCCGAAACGCTATTTTATAATTCAAAAACACCTCCTAATTATATCATGTCCACACAACTCTAATTTTTAAATATTTTTTTCGCTTAATTTATTTTTTACTTTTTTCGGTAATTTCACGATTCCAAACGCCCACTTAAAAGCTTGGGCAAACGAGCTAGGAACTTGACATGTCCATCAGTTTCGAGGAAGTGAAACACACTTAATTGAGCTACTCCAGTTAGTGAAGTTTACAGTGCCGCCTGCAAGGGTTTTAAGTGTGTGACTGTGTGTGTTGTCGGAGAAAGCTTATGGAGGAGAGCGTACGGGTTCGATTGATATTCAAGGAGCAGCACATTCTCAGCGAATTACAGGAGAAATCAGAGAGTCTGAGCCATAGTTGGTTTCTTCTCAAACCCCAACAGCACAGAACCATCTCTGATCTCTCCTCTTCTATTCTCCACACTTTTCAGCTCCATCACTCTTGTCCTCATGGCCTTCTCCTCTCTGTATGTTCAATGACTTTCTTATTTCTTTTAATTTTGGGCTAGTGTTTCCTTCATTTTTTGTTGATTCAATTTCTGCTTTTTTGTTGCTTTAATTTATTATCAGCTTCAACACTTCGGTCCAAACTCTTAACACCTAAAAGTGTTCTTCAGCTTTGTTTCTTAGCTACTTTCACAATTTCACCGAGCACCTCTGTTACGCTATTTACTTTTTAGCCGTTCTAAAAAGAATGATCCCATTCTAAGTGGGCGTTTGGACATAAGAATTGTAAAATTCCAATAAAAGGTGAAATTTTTTTTCAAGTGAAAATGATATTTGAAATTTATAGAGTTGTGTTTGGACGTGAATATAATTTTGGGTTGTTTTTGAAGTTTTGCGAGTGATTTGAGTGAAAAATTTAAAAAATAGCATTTTCGGAGTTTTTCAAATTTTCAAAAATTTTCAAAATGCATCTTCAAGTGAAAATTGAAAATTCTATGAACAAACATTGGTTTCATAAAAAAGTGAATCTTTTTTGGAAAAAAGGGAAAAATTTCTTATGTCCAAACGGGCTCTAAATTTGGATTCAGTTTAACTTAAACTTTCCATTTTAGTCTTAATCTTTTACTTTTATAGCCATGAATATGTTATGACATATTTAAGATCACAAGTTTCAGAAGCCTTATATGCACACAAATGTTATGTCTTGTCTAAGATCACAAGTTTTAAAGGTCTTCATTTATTTCTTAAACTTTGTACCTAGTCAAATAGGTTCACATAAGTTAAAACGGATGAGCACCTTTTTTGTTTTACTGATGGGGCTGAAATTCTGGTGTCTCGTGGTCTTTCATTAACCACTAGGTCACATCCTTTGGTGCTTGGCTTGTTAGTTGTTACATTTGTTGATCGAGCCTGGATATAGAAAGTATCTCTAGCTGCGAATTAACATTTCTATTCTCTTGCAGCTGACATCACATTATTTAAGCACTGGCTCACTTTCTTGTCATTTACTTGCAGATGGATGGCTTTGTCTTGCCCCCTTTTGAATCAACTTGTATCTTGAAGGATAATTCTATAGTCAGGTTTTGCTTGATTGCCACTTTGTCATCTAATAATATCATTGTTGTTGTTGTTATTATTATTATTATTCATCATAAAGATTATGTTCTCAAAACTTGTACACTAGTGTGAAGAAGAAAGGAGGTGTTTTAGCAATTGAAGGAAATGCTGCGCCTAATATAGCTGAGAATATCAAAATTGTTGAGAAGCAACCTGTAAACATGGGACAATTGCTGTTGGCGAATGAGGAGGAGTTTTGCAATGAATCTGGAGGTTATGAGAGTGAAGAGCCTGCAGATGAGTACAAAGACAAGGAAGAAGGAGCTGACTCAGTAAAACATACTAGTGCTCATCTGGAAAAGTCTTTGGGTTGTAATGTGATCTCCAAGAAAAGAAAGGCATCGGAAACACTTCCTACCTCGAAGTAATTTTTCCATCACTTGTTTGGTGATTCTGATTTGCCCATACTTTAGCTTTAATTTGTAAGGCTCACAATTGACTTCTTGAATCTCTCTCCTTCAGGAAGAAAAAGCATTATTCTGAAGTTGCAGAGGAGGTTGATGAGCAGACCAAGAAAGCTCAACAAGATCTCACAAGCAAGAAGAGTCTTTGCAAGCAAAAGAAGGTAGCTGATCCGGATGGCAAAGATGTGGATAATAACAAAGGAAGTGCTGAAAGTAGCAAGGTTAATGACAGCATTTCCGGCATGAGGAGGTACGGCTATTGAAATCTGTAATCTCATTCTTTGAGTGATTACTGTTTATTTTAGGTTATTATTGCTTTATTTGGTCGGTTATGCCAATTTTCTTGGTGTATTTGCTTTGGAAGTCTTACTGTGGTGTCATTACTCAGGGGTACATTCACCACTTAGTTGAGGATTTATTCCTTTCCGCTGCTACCATTAGCATCAATCCTTGAAGGGGTTGCTTGTCTTGTTTCCATTTCGGTGTGTATTTCTTTGCCCATGTATTTTCCTTGCTTGTTTTTGTGTCTCAGTTAAGTGTTGCTCGCCTCTTGTACGGAGTATGGATTTTGGTGTTTGAACATATGGAGCAAGATAGTAGGAAGTAGGAACTAATACAACATTAGAGCCACATTGAATGATAGCCTGAATACCCCGTCTTTCCTTGTTGGGCATCTTGTAAGAGTCCTAAGTTTATCTTTGTCCATCTTGTGCTGGTGAAAATCTTGAATTTATTTTCTCCATAATGGATCCAAGTAATTTGCCCCTAATCTGATATTTGCTTGCGGTGGCTTGACAAGTTAATCTTATTGATAAAAAGTGCAAGATCCCGGACTTATATTTAAAGTTGTAATACCTCTTCTGATGACTTAGGCATTTTGCAAGTGCATCTTGTTCTGTTTTTACGCATACAGAGACGTCCAGTATCTTGTTAGGTTACTGAGCATTTCTTCTGTTTCTATAGGAATAACAAGTTTCAAGAGAAAGGCGTGGAGAATGTGGAGGCAACCCCCAAGCCTGTTAAAAAGGTAAATTATTTTAACTTTTATCATTTAATCGAGAAATTGGCAGCAAATAGTCCTATAGTTGGTGGAGCTATTTCAGAAAATTGTGTGAAACTGTGTAGATTAATATGGCATATCCACTATATTAGCGCTGTTACTTGAAAGTGACATTTGTTCTTGTCACAAACTCACCTGACATGATCAGATGTTATAGCGCGTATCAGATTTGTTGGCTAGTATAGTTGAATATTCTTCTACTCATACTACCAGTTAGCCTGTCTTACAAATACTTTCACTTAAATATCAGTGCGAATCGCTTTTTTCAGTATTCCGTCGGAAGATTTGCTTAAAGCTCTTTTAGTGCTCAGATATTGATTCTTCTTTCTGTCAGGGCCCTAGTAGAAGTGCTCGGAGACAATATGCGAAAAGAAAATGGTTGCAAGAAATGATCAAAATTTACAAGCAGCATGCAGCTACGGAATCAGAGGGACCTGTAAGTAATTATAAGATGCAGATTTGCCAACTATTATTTCCATGACATATTATATTTGCTCGGCACAATTTTGCAGCAAAGCGGGAAGGAATTGCAGGCTAATGCTGGAAGAAGAGCTGGTAAATTGCATTCAAAGTGGCATGTTGATGGTGAGAGTGATGGCAGAGCAAGAGGACGTGTGGGTAGTGAGATACCGAGAAGTAATTCTATCACTTTTGCTTCTGCTTCATGTATTGGAATCTTATATCATAGACTTTGCAGGGGAATTGGAAGCAGCAGCAAAATAAAGCTAAAAATCAAGAAGTGATTGGCCAACCAAAAGGACTTGTGAGTAATCACACTCACACAAATGTTTCAATTCTTCTTCCTAGTCGCATTTGTGTTGATAAAGCACCGCCTCACATGTAGCTACACTGGAAGCAATTGCGTGAAGAAGATAAGGGTAGAAATACAAACAGACAAGAGCAGACGAATGAAAAAAGCACTTTGTGTAAAAAACCAGGTCAACACAGTGATATGGAGGATGAAGTTGTTCCAGGTTGTTCGTTTGTTTTTGACTCAGTTATCTCTTTTCCCCCTTCTTTGTCGTACTCTCTGTCTCTCCCTCCCAACTTTTCAGGTGGAAGAGTTTCTTACCAGTTTTTAAAATATTAATTTGGGTTAACCACTTCTTTCACTATGGTGTCAGTCTTGCATTCTTTAATATGGAAGAACTCTAGAGTCTAAAAATCTTATGGTTGATGCAGATCAAGCTTTGCAGCAGGATCAAGTGCAAGAGGTAGGTTTGGCCATAGTTTGTATTATGATGTTCTGCCTATTAATTTCTCTTGAATTTCTATATATAATTCAAAGCAAGAGTTCTAGATACCAAAAGTAGAGTTGTAAAGTATAGAATTTTTCTAGAAGGTCATTTTGAGATTCACTATCCAAGCTAGTGTTTTGGAGAGCGAGAAGCGGAAAAAAGTGAGGCATCGCTTCACCGAAGCGAGAAGCGAAGCGCTATTCAATACATAAATAAAAAATATTAAATAGGCATAGATAAATGACCAAAAGACATAGAAAAATATTTAATACCCAGTGTTTTGGCTTTGATGCCTTTGAATTTAAAAAAAAACAATATTTACTACAATCACAAAAAAAAAAAAGAAAAAAAAAAGTGAAAACAGAGAAAAAATTGCAGAACAGTCAACAGAGATTTAAAAAAAACAGAGCAAAACAGAGAAAAAAGCAGAGCAGAACATAGAAAATAACTGCTCCAAGTCGAAGAACTAAAAGAAAAAGAAGAAGAGAAAAAAGAGAAGAAGAGAAAAGAGAAGAGGAGTCAAGAGGAAGTAGGTAAAGCAGAGAAAAGAAGAAGAGGAAGAGAAGAGAAGAGAAGAAGAGAAGAGAAACTTAGAAGAGAAGAGAAACTTACGTTGAAAGAAGTCGCAACAGTCAAGAGAAGAGGGAGAGATGCCGCAAGGCTTGCAGCAATCCACTCGAATCAGATGTTTTGGAAGAGAAGTCGTGTAAGAGTGTATTTGCAAAATTTTAAAATAGAACCCTAGGCAGCCATCGACCTCGCTTAAGCGAGCTTTTCTCGCTCCCCTTGCTTCTTGCTTCTGGGCCTTTTTAACCCATGCCCCGCTTTAGGGCAGAAAAGTGCAAGGGTTGCGCCCCGCTTCTCGCTTCTTGCTTAAAGCGCAGAAGCGACTTTTAATAACACTGAGCCAAGCTTAACAATAAGAGATGCTAATATAAGGAGAAAACAGATCGGGAACACAGTATCTTTATGCATTATGTGGACTATTTGGTTGGAAGAAATACAAGATGTTTTGAAGGAAAAAAAGCAGCAACACTGTCATGTGAAAGACAGATGCTTACAGTGTCTTTTCTTTTGGTGTAAGGATAAGCAGATGGAAGATCTGAATCACCTTTTTGATATTTTGGATTCTATCCCGACCGCAACTTGTTTGGGATTGAGGCAAAGTTGTTGTTGCTCCTTTTGTGTACACTTGTTGTACCTCTTGGTACCCATTAATGAAACTTTACTTTATCCCAAAAAAAAAAAGAAAGATAGAAAGAAAGAAGATGCTAATATGCTTTACGTTTTAAGGAGATGGAAGATCTGAATCACCTTTTTGATATTTTGGATTCCATGAATTTGATGTAGATGCCGACCACAACTTGTTTGGGATTGAGGCAAAGTTGTTGTTGCTCCTTTTGTGTACACTTGTTCTACCTCTTGGTACCCATTAATGAAACTTTACTTTATCCCAACAAAAGAAAGAAAGAAAGAAAGAAAGGAGATGCTAATATGCTTTATGTTTTTTAGGCGTTAATGTATGATTATCTCTAAGTCCATAAAGGAATCCGTGAGTGGGGAAGAATCCTCGCTGGAAATGGTCATGAACCATTTAAAGATTTCTCCTTTATATATGAGTCTACAATAACAACATACCCAGTATTATCCCATAGTGTGGGGTCTGGGAGGGGGTAGTGTATACGCAGACCTTACCCCTACCTTGTGAGGATAGAGAGGTAGTTTCCAATAGACCTTCGCCTCAGGAAAGTATAAACGCCACATTAATGAAAATATAGACAAGAATGGACAACACCAAAAGCCATATAAAAGCAAAATAAAGACAACAAGATAGTAAAGTGATTAACAATGAAAGAAAACAACGGTTAGTCATAATAACCTACTACCAACGGAAAGCGAGATTGCGTGCTAATACTACTGTTATGAACACTCTAGACTACCTACTCTACTATCCTAATCCTCGACCCCCATACCTTCTTATCAACGTTCTTGTCCTCGGTCAGCTGAAGCTGCGGCATGTCTTGCCTAATCACCTCTACTTTTATATAGGAGTTTAAGCTACATGAAATAAAAAAGTTAGTACTTCCTCCGTTTCAATTTATGTGAACTCATTTGACTGGACACGGAGTTTGAGAAAAGAGAGAAGACTTTTGAACTTGTGGTGTAAAATGAAGCACATATGTTTTGTGTGGCTATAAATCATTGTATAAAGGTAAATTGTTTCCAAATAGGGAAAGAAGTCATTCTTTTTGGCACGAACTAAGAAGGAAATAGGTTCACATAAATTGAAACAGAAGGAGTATTAAATAAGGAAATCAACTATATTTGGTTATCTCAAGTTGTTTCTAGTAAGATGCATCGAGATAACTCTATTTGCTGAGGTACTTGTGCTGAGTGAAATTGAATTTACATCCTTTGCGTGAGTGAATCTCTATGTATTATCGTGTTTAGTGCAATCTCTGATCTTAATGCCAATTGGGTTAGTAAACTGCGTCTTTTGGCAGATAGATTTTTCGTCACTTCTTGAAGCTTGCGTTGTCAAAAATGGTACTTCAAACTCTAGCAGGACTTTGTGGTTGGCCCAGTGAAAGTCCTGCTACAAACAAATCAAATCCAGTTCTAAGCGCTAGTGATAAGAAAAGTGATGGCCCAGCTATATGTAATTATCATTGTTATTCCACTGCTTATATAGCGGAGTTAGTTGGAGGGGATTTCATTAGATCCAAGTTAGTTTTCCTTTCCATTTGAGCCATTATAATTTGACTGTTTGTGGAATTGACCCGTGGAAAACAAACACATTCTGTTCATAAAGGTGTGAGGCGATGCTTTCTGTCAACTCCTTTGATGATTAGCCGTTAGTGAATTATAAATTCGTTGGTTGTTGAATTTCCTAACTAGATGTTGACTATGCTTTAATGTTATTTGCAGAATATGGAGGAGTAAATCTCCGGGAACAACTCAGTGAGACTATAAAGGCCAAGATGGGACAGTTACATAGTAAAAGTAGCTGGGGTAAGGGAGCTCGCTCATGGTCACATAGAACATTCCTAGAATGGCCTTTCGAAGATCTAAAAAGGAAATATGAGATGAAGCAAAACTTGTATATATTGTTATTTACTCTCGGAATTTTAGCGGCGAACTCTGTTCTGGGGAAAGTTGCTGCTATATAGTAGCAGCAAGTCTAGTGGTCTTAACGCATTGCCCCGTGGCTAGTGTTATCTGTAAGTATATCCATCCATTTCAAAAAATGTTCCATATGTAGCTTGCCGAAGACTTGATTACTTTACTTGTATTGTACTGCTAGTTTCTTTCCAAAACTGGTTTGAGCTTTTGGTGTAAAGAAATTCTAGCCTGTGTATTCACTGAAAAGGGGATGTGGTAGCCAAGAGTTGGGCAGCAAACTAATCAAGTAAGGAATTCCAGAACGAGGAACAAGGATTGTAGTAGAAAAGAACAAAGGAATCCTATAAACTCACCAAGAGACGCAAAAGAGCGCAAGAAAGACTGAATTCAAAAGCATATGAGACCTGGTATGCATTGAAGAAAGCCACGAGGAAAGAATTTGCACTATTCAGTGAGTTGTAAATAGCTAATTAGCCGCAAGGACAACCTAATGACAAAAATGAGAGTGAGCCTTAAAGAGATAATTAGCCATAACGATAACCTCGGGCTCCAATGATCTCTTATCCGAAAGCTCGTCAACTTGGGCGAGAGATGTAAAGTGATGTCATTATAGAGGAATGCATTCATATACTGCATGATAAGTGTCTTTAGACAAATATACATACATAGATATATTCTTCAATTTAATTTGTTCCATCTCTTAAAGTTAAAAAAATATATTCAGGACAAACAACTGATATGAATAAATTTTTCCATCATCATAATTGAGGAATTTATATAGTGAAGAGATGCCCCAATTAAGTGACTTCCTCTTTTTTCCCCTTTCATACAATGGTTAAAAAGTGGTCATTTTTTTTGTGACGGGATTAGTATGATCATGGCTAATTAGCCATAACCACAACTATTTAACCGCCCCAATCAGTTAAATTAAATGGTCCAATCAATTAATAGCGGGATTTTTACACAAATAGCCGTCCATATTAATTGTTTACTTTTTCTAGCCATATGCATAGATTATACATTGATTATACACTATTACACATATGTAATACATAAAATTTACATATATTATATATTTATCGACTATTTTTAGTTTAAGTGGTAGGGTGAGCGTCTATATGAGGAACTCGGGAGCAAAGGCAAAGACAAGAAGCTGTATCGATTGGCCAAGGTGAGGGAGAGAAAGGCCCGTGACTTGGACCAGGTGAAGTGTATTAAAGACGAGGACAACAAAGTAGTGATGGACAGGCTCATATTAAACGAGGAGTTGGAGCAGAAGTATTGTGCTGGGTGAGTTGGAGCACTCCGAGAGCCGGTGGGATTTTGGGTACTGTAGGCATATTAGGGTGGAGAAGTGGAAGGGGCTATGCGCAAGATGAGTAGGGGCAGAGCGACAGGCCAGACGAAATCCCAGTGGAATTTTGGAAGAACGCGGGTCGAGCAGGCTTGGAGTGGCTTACTGGGTTGTTTAATATCATTTTTAAGACAAAAAGGATGTCTGAGGAATGGAGGTGGAGTACGATAGTTTTGTTGTACAAGAACAAAAGTGATATCCAAAGTTGCAGCAATTATATGGGTATAAAGCTGTTGCGTCACATTATGAAGATTTGGGACAGGGTGGTAGAGGTCCAGATAAGGAAGAGCATGTCTATTTTCGAAAACAAGTTCGGATTCATGCCGGGGCGCTCGACTAGGGAAGCTATTCATCCGGTAAAAAAATTAGTGGACCGGTTTCGAGAAGGAAAAAATTAGTTGCACATGGTGTTTATCGACCTTGAAAAAGCGTACGATAAAGTGCCAAGGGAAGTTTTGTGGAGGTGTCTGGAGGTTAGCGGCATTCCGGTAGCATACACTTGGGTGATTAAGGATATGTATAATGGTGCTAAGCCTCGGGTGAGGACAATGGGAGGGGACTCAGATCACTTTCCAGTTGTGATGGGGTTGCACCAGGGATCGACTCTTAGCCCGTTTTTATTTGCCTTGACGATGGATGTGCTGGCGCGAGCACATACAGGGTGAAATGCCATGGTGCATTCTATTTGCGATGATATAGTGTTGATCGACGAGACGCGAATCAGGGTCAATGCAAGGTTGGAGGTTCAGAGGAAGACCTTGGAGTCTAAAGGTTTCAAGTTGAGCAGGACTAAGAAAGAATACTTAGAGTGCAAATTCATTGACGGGGCTCATGAGTCACACATGGATGTGAAGCTTGATACTCAAGTTATCCCCAAGAAAGGTAGTTTCAAGTATCTCGAGTATATTATCCAGGGTAACAGGAGATTGACGAGGATGTTGCACATCATATTGGAGCGGGATGGATGAAATGGAGGCTTGCGTCCGGCGTTTTATGTGATAAGAATGTGCCGCCAAGACTTAAAGGTAAATTCTATATTGTGGTTGTTCGACCAACTATGCTTTATGAGGCGGAGTGTTGGTCAATAAAGAATTCACATGTGCAGAAGATAAAAGTAGCAGAAATGAGGATGTTGGGATGGATGAGTGGGTATACCAGGAAAGATAAGATTAGGAATGAAGCTATTCGGGACAAAGTGGGAGTGGCCTCTGTGGAGGACAAAATGCGGGAGTCGAGGCTGAGATGGTTCGTGCATGTAAAAAGGAGAAGCATTGATGCTCCTGTCAGGAGGTGTGAGAGGCTGACCATGACAGGTTTGAGAAGAGGTCGAGGTAGGCCGAAGAAGTATTGAGGAGAGGTGATTAGACATGATATGGCGCGACTTCAGTTTACCGAGGACATGCCTCTTGATAGGAAGGTATGGAGGTCGAGGATTATCGTAGAAGGGTAGTAGGTAGTTGTAAGTTTCTCCTTTTCCTACCAGTGTCTTTAGTAGCACTCAGGTTTCTGTATATGCCTAAGTAGATCGTTATTTCGTCATGTGATTTTGTTCGCGTCTGCTATCGTATCCCTTGTTATCAGTGTTTAGTACTATTAACCCCCCCC
>ML306761.1:13543-28029 GCA_005239505.1 Nicotiana paniculata
ATTATTATTATTATTATTATTATTATTATTCCCCCCCTCGTCTTCTTCCTCCCACTCTTTTTAAGCGAGGATATATTGAAAACAACCTCTCTATCTTCACTGGGTAAGGGTAAGATCTACGTATGCACTACTCTTCCCAAACTCAACTTGTAAGAACATAATAAGTTTGTTGTTGGTGGATGGCTATTTGGGTTAATTCTTAATCCGCCCCCCCCCCCCCCCACCCCAGAAAAAAGTTAAATAAAAATAGCCGTTACAAAAGCCAGAAGCGTCTAAAGCTCACCGGTTCATCCTACCTTCCCAATCAGTTAAATTAAATCCAATTTGCAAAACTATTTAAAAAAGCTAATCCAACGCCCTAAAACCAAGCCCACCAAAAAAAAACAAAAATAAAATAAAACTAGCCGTTACAAAAGCCAGATGCGTCTAAAGCTCACCGGTTCATCTTTTTTCTCCATTCCCTGTGATAACTGAATGCTACAAGCAGAAAAAATACCCTAGCAAATCCGCAAAAACCCTAACTCCGATCAACTTTCCAGCAACAATCACTTTGCTCTTTTGATGGATTCAAACAGCAAATCCGTTAGACTTACGCCTAAAAAATGCTCCAAAAATTCAGAGAATCTGAACCCCAATGTGGCACAACACAGTCCTTATTTGTCAAAATCTTCTAAATCACCATCAATGGCAAAATCGGCGAAGAAACCCCAAAATTCAGTATCCAGAAACCCTAACGCAAATCAATTGGCTTCGCCTTCTCCCAAAAACAAAATTCGTCAAAGGAAGTTTGTGATCGCAAAGAAGAAGAAGTGTAATAGTGATCGTTTGAAGCCTTCAGTGGCTTGTTGTAAGTGTAATAAGGCTGGTGGTGGTGAGAAAAAGAAGTGTCTTTGTGTTGCATATGAGAGCCTCCGGGCTTCTCAAGAAGAGTTTTTCAAGAATCGCGGAGGATATGAACACGAAGAGAGTGAATTAGACAAGTTGGATAAGGTAAATGGGGCTGAAATTGGCGATGGAGAAGGAATGAGCAACGAGTCGTTGACTCAAAACATTGAGACGGTTGAGTTGGGTGAATTAGTTGATCTGGGTGATCTTTGTGTGGCTGATGAAATGGCGGAAAGGGCAAAGGAAGATGTGGGTTCGGGTGAAATGAGTGGTGGAACTATAAAGAGGAGGAGGGAGAGGTTGTTGGAAGAAGCAAGTCAAAGTGTATCTGAATCAGGAAAAGTGATGCATTTAGTTAAGGCTTTTGAGAAGCTTCTTTCTACACCAAAAACAAAGGAGTGTGAAGGGGAAATGAAATCAGACGATTCTGGAAAGGGACAAAAAAGGGCATTGCCTGGCTTACATCCTCCTAAGATTCCTGCGACACAAATATCTTCTTCTTCGTTTTCTCCATCGGATTTTTTTCTCACCTCTGAGAGTTTAGGCTTGGATTCGCGTCGTGCCTCCTCGTTGGATAGCAGCCACGGAAGGTTAGTGCTTGAAACTTTAAGTTAGTTGTTAACCTATTGCAACCCTCTTCCTTTAACTGAGCTTGTATTTAGTGGATTTATATAACTGATTCCTATTAGTTTAGGATTGAGATGTAACTTTTGCTTGTTGATTGTGTATTTATTCCTCATTTGAGTGCTGGAAATACATCATTTTTTTTTCTTTTCATAGCTTCAGTATTTCAAGCAGGACTTCAGGTGGTGGTCGAAGGAGCAGACACAATGTAAGGATATTTTTATTATCAATCATTGTTAGATGGAGAGGAAATCATGTTGATCTCTATACTCTTATTTTCATTCTTAATGCTGCAGAGCGCTGAATCATCAGGTACATTTACTAGAAGAAACTGGAAGAGAAGGCAGCTCAAAGCGACCTCACAAAAGCCCTTCAAACTTAGAACTGAGGTTCGTGAGTTGTGTGTTTGCTTGATCCAATCTTGGTTAATTGGTTGCTTCTTCTGCAACTGCGACCAAATATTTAGTTGCAATATATTTGGTTGACATGCGCTGGCTGCTACCGCAAATAGTGATCTGGCTGCTACCGCAAGTAGTGATATGCACAGATTATGGATTGAATTCCATTT
Source organism: Nicotiana paniculata (assembly GCA_005239505.1). Classification (NCBI taxonomy): domain Eukaryota; kingdom Viridiplantae; phylum Streptophyta; class Magnoliopsida; order Solanales; family Solanaceae; genus Nicotiana; species Nicotiana paniculata. The sequence goes on from ML306761.1 coordinate 15,621, forward strand.
TGCTAAAAGAAAATCAGAATGTTGGTCGTTAAATAGTGCACAATGGAAAAAAAATTCTATTAAAGTGATAACAATAAGTTGAGATTAAATTTATTTATTTTTAATTAAACTCAAATTGTATTAATCAAAAAGAATATATGTACATAGCCAAGTAGCTGCTAACCAACTACTATCGAGAATCTGAATTTGTCCTAGATTACATATTTCATTCTCACCTATTACAAATCTAGGAATTGCTTCAATCAACCTAGGAAACAGAAGATCTACAGATCCTTACATACAAAGGGACTAAGCAAATCTATCTAAGCTATGTTATGTCTGCTGCCATGATGGATGTCTTCTGCCTCTAGTGTGCACGTGAAGGACAATTTCTCTGCAGATTTTGTGCTCCTCAAAAATGCCTTGCTTGAATCTAATCATGTTTCTTTCCCTCCATAAACTGTATGTTAGCATAGCAAATACATAGCTAGCTATGGCAGCTCGTCCTGTCTTCTTTCTAGCCATTCTGCATGCCAACTAAGCTCCTCTTTCCATCCACTTATGTTCCTTTTCATGCCTAACCACACCAGTAGTCTGGTCCACACTCTGCTTGTTCACAATCCTGAGGCACCTGCACTCCTATTTTATTTAGTCTATCCACTGTAGCTAGTCTTTCATGTGCAGCCAGCCATAATATGAACTTGAATCTGGGGTGTATGCTTGTCTGTAAGACAATGCTCTTCCAAGGGACTTTCAATTGAGATTAATTTTTAGTCATGTTAGAACCAGTCCAATTTTGGCTAGGATTTTTTTTGTTCTTGTTAGAGATTTATATTATAGTAGATTCTAGTGTTAGAGAAACTAATTATTGAGTATAATATTGGACTGAGATGGCTCAAGTGGAGTGACATGGCTGTCGAGGATTGGGGTTGAGGCATAGTAGTAGTTGTTGAAATCCCTCTGTTGATATTTGTAATGGTCATTCTTCCCTTATCACTAAAAGTGGGACGGACCTATTCTTTTATCCACTAGTTCATTGTGTGTCCCTTAAGCATTGAGATGCATCAGTATCTGCTTTTTCAGTTTAAGATATCATGTTGATCCAATTAATCATTTACCAATTTACTTAAGGAGTTGCTTAGATTGGCTATTGCTGCAGGAGAGGGGAAAATGTAAGGAGGAAGTATTTTTAGAGAAGGTGCAACAAATGGCGGAGGAAGAGGAGAAACAGCGGATACCAGTTGCACAAGGCCTTCCATGGACAACAGATGAGCCAGAGGTAGCGTAAGCCTTTCACTATTGTCATTTCCAACCATTAAGGAATTTCAATGTGAATAAATTGATGTAAAACTTATCAAAATTAACTATGCTGGAAACTTTAAAAGGGAATGCATCTTGTTGATCTCAATATTTTGGAGACTGGACTCGTTTGAACAGAAATCAAAGAGAAATTAAAGCAAAATGTTATTGAAGTTCATGTTATTACCTCTCTCACTATGCACAAATCTTTTGCACTTGGGATTATACTTAAGCCTTTTACGAAAAGAAAACTGAATTACTCGTTTTCAACTTTTCAGTGTTTGCCAAAGCCTCCTGTAAAAGAGAGCACAAGGCCAGTTGATCTGGTGCTGCACAGTGACATTAGGGCAGTTGAACGTGCTGAGTTTGACCATCAGGTAACTTTGTTTATTCTTTATTGACTTCGGTCATGCATGTTTAAATTAATTTCTCAGTGAAAGGACAGCTTTAATTTCGTATAAAATGCTGCTATGAGTATCTGAATTTTTTCGTCTCATCGAGAATATTTCATGTGAAACATGTAAATTTTATGTATGTCCTTGTAAAGGGATTCTCAAAGCAAGTGCTCCAATAAGAGGAGTGAGGACCCCAGCAAATTTCGTCAAGTGAAAGTGCTAGTTTTAACATCTTGTTCGAAGTTATGTTTCATTAGGAAAGCATATGAAATGCTTGCATGACTCTTTAGAGGCAGGGTACCTTATGTTCGTGGTTTTTCCATGGTTCAGGTGGCAGAAAAATTGAGCCTTTTTGAACAATACAAGATGGAAAGAGAGAGACTACAGAAGGTAAGCGCAAATATTCTGGGATGAAATTACGTATATGTATTTTTGCACTTACATTCTTGTTATCTTGTTGTTTGATTACTTTCTCTAGATGGCCGAGGAAGAAGAAATTAGGAGGCTGAGAAAGGAACTTGTTCCAAAAGCTCAACCAATGCCCTACTTTGACAGACCTTTCATTCCTACAAGGTAATCAGTTTCCAACTTAACTTTATATATGTACCTTACAAAATGTTGCTTCTTCTAATAAGAATATACAAGCTTTAGTTGAGCATTACTTCTAAGTAGGAATTTTGGTGGTCTACGTTTAGGTCAATGTATTATCATTGTTATTCCACTGCTTATATAGCGGAGTTAGTTGGAGGGGATTTCATTAGGTCCAAGTTAGTTTTCCTTTCTATTTGAGCCATTATAATTTGACTGTTTATGGAATTGACTCGTGGAAAACAAACACATTCTGTTCATGAAGGCGTGAGACAATGTTTTCTGTTAACTCCTTTGATGATTAGTCAATACTGAATTATAAATTCTATGGGTGTTGAATTTCACAACTAGATGTTGACTATGTTTTAATGTTATTTGCAGGAGGAGTAAACCTCTGGGAACAACTCAGTGAGACTATAAAGGCCAAGATGGGAGAGTTACATAGTAAAAGTAGTCGAGGTAAGGGGAACTCTGGGAAGTGCCCAGAGCTCATGGTCCTTGAATAGGCCTTTCGAAGATCTAAAAAGGAAACATGAGATGAAGCAAAACTTGTATATAAATTATTTTTTACGGCTAAAAATTTTTAGCTGATTGAAGAGGGCGAACTCCGTCTTGGCAGAAATAAGCGGAAAGTAGCAGCAAATTAGTGGTCTTAACGCACTCCCCAGTAAATTTTGCTAGTGTTATCTAGAAGTCCATCCATTTCAAAAATTGTTCCACATGTAGCTTGCCAAAACTTGTTTACCTTTCTTGTATTGTACTGCAAGTTTCTGCCCAAAACTGGTTTGAGCTTTTTGGTGTAAAGAAATTCTAGCCTGTGTATGCTTTAGCATTGTTTCCTAGTTATTTTTTTTGGTAATTACTACGCCCAGGTAAAAGAAAAGGGGATGTGATAGCTAAGAGTCAAGTAAGGAATTCCAGAACGGGGAACAAGGATTATTATAGAAAAGAACAAAGGAATCCTTTAAACTCACCAAGAGACACAAAAGAACGCAAGAATTAAGGACTGAATTCTAAAGCATTTGAGACCTGGTATGCATTGAAGAAAGCCATAAGGAAAGAATTTGCACTTAGTCACCCATCCCAAAGACTTCAACAATCATGTCCAACCTACCTAAGGAGTTCTAAGATAAGAGTAAGCATACTCTTCGTGGAGGAATAAAGGGAGAGCAAGTTGATAACCTTAAAGTGAAAAAAGAGAGGTAATGTTTAAAAATGAATAATGGCTAGTTTGTCTCTTCTTTTTATGGCATTGTTAATTCTTGCAACTCTGAACAGGGATTGGTATGCCAATCTCCAAATCACAGAGAGGACAATTGTATAGGGTAAAACTGGTTTACATTAAAGGCTCGAATGATGGCGTGACATGTGGAAACAGAGGCACACGAAAGATAAATCGATTGAAAATCAAGATCGAGGACAACAACTTTGGTTGGTACCAGGAGGATTCCGAAAGGAACACGGCCAACGGAAACAAACAAATGTTTGCCACCATATGACATTTAATAAAGAATATTCCTTAGTATTAAATATGGAGCCGTTGCAGGGAATTTTGGCATTCACGACCTGTTGTTACATATTCATTAATGGCCCCCTTTATTACCATTTAAGAGGGGCTTGATCCTATGATCTTGTTCCCTAGGTATAACTATAAATAGAGACTTCAGCAGCCATTGTAACACACGAAATCTCTGGCAAAACTTATGCTACACATTATTCTTAAGCTAAATAATATAACTTTATTTTTTGTCTTTCTTATCGGTCTTTGGAAGCCTTGCTCTTGGAACCAGGCTGCTTGCTATTTCTCTCGATTTCTATGCTAAGTCTTATTTTTTTATTTAATTTATTTATCATTTTGGGATCAAATCAGTTCGCTTGTCTATAAACCACGCAATAAATTCAAATGTACCGTTTTACGGGTAAACAGTTTGGCACCCACCATAGGGCTTAGACAACTGCGTAATTGAGTTGATCCTTGCATCTATTACTAACTTGTTTGATTCTTTGTTTCATAGAAAAAATCGAAAAATATAAATGGCAGCAAACGATGTCAACATCACACACAATGTTGAGGCACACGAAAATCTGCCTCAACATGAAGATTCGATCAGTGACACCTGCAACGAGGGGGACGTAACAACTCCAGTCCTTGGCGAGTGATATCCCTGACTGATGCGGGAGACAACTCCTGATGATGCTGAGGACGAGCACATTGCAAAAACAGTAAGGATCTTGAGAGAGCAACAAAAGGCCATCGTGGGCCATCTCTCAAGGCAAGACCAGGCCATGACGGAACTAAAACAAGTATTGTCAGGCGCTTCCAACAATGCGAATGGAAGACCTTGTTCCTCCCGGCGCTCCCACAAATCAAATAGCTCAAAGAGTTGATAACAACACCCCGAGAGGTAAGGTTGGCTTTGACATAGCCGAGGGTTCGATAGCGGATCCGGTAACGACAACGGCAACGATCCCTTCAAAATTGAACTCGTGAGATTCATGAGGGTAATAAATGAACGGATGGATCAGAATGCGAATGAATTCCACGCTCGAATGTACTAAATTCCGGGCACACCACCAGTGTTGAAGGGCCCGAACTCGAAGAAGTACACCCAATTGCCGTTTAAACCAAGCGCAACACCAGAATTAATTCTGAAACGGCTCAAAATACCAAACATGACGAAGTATGATGGGATTTTAAGCCATTAGGAGCACGTCACAACTTATACAACGGCGGTGAAAGGAAACGGCTTGGCCTAGCATGAGATTGAGTCGGTCCTACTGAAGAAATTTGAAGAAACCCTCATGAAGGGGGCATTGACATGGTATTCACTCCTACCCGAACACTTAATAGATTCCTTTGAGATGCTCGCATTTTCTTTCACCAAGGCCTATGCCAGGGACAGGAAGGTCCACGCTCAGATGGCGGACATATTCAGAATTTCATAAGGAGAGTCCGAATTAATGTGTAAGTACGTGATCAGGTTACAGTAAGAAAGGATGATGTTACTGGCCATTCAAGATGAACGGGCAGCTGAGGAATTTACTAAGGGATTGAACCCGAGGAGCTCCCACGCCTCCCCAAAGCTGAAAGAAAGCGTGCTCGAGTTCCAGGCAACTACATAGGCGGATGTCCATAATCATTATGAATCAAAGATAAGGGTAAAAGATGATCAGCTCGGGTTCCTGGCATCAACAAAGGGCCATGATCGAGAAAAGAACAGGGATTCAAAAGATGATTTTGATGTAGATCGACGATCTTCTAAGGGCCGATTCTTGCCCTATTAGAGGGCCGAAGGACGCAACGACAAAGGGTTCTGGTCAACGGATAGGTTCTCCCCCGATAGAAGTACTGACCGCGGCTGAAACAACAGGTCGTTGTAGGACAAAGAGGTAATGGGTTCCGGGATTCCACTTATCCCACACTCTCAAAGTATAATTTAAATGTTAGCATAGTGGGTCTAGTATCGACAATGAGAAACATCAAGGAAGCACGGTTCCCAAGGTCGATGAGATCATATCCCAACCAGAGGGATCTTAATTTATGGTGCGAATATCATGGGACTCATGGACAATGAACTGGGGACTGCCGACATCTTCACGATGAGGTTACAACGCTGCTGAAGAACGGCCATCTCAGGGAATTCTTAAGCGACCGGGCAAAGAATAATTACGGCAGCACCCGAGACAACGCAGAACCTTCAAAGATAGGGGAAGACCCTCCTCGACTAACTATCAACATGATTTTTGGGAGGAACGAGATCAATAGTGTGACTTTCTCGGCAGCCAAGAAAACAAAGGTATCAGTGACTTATATCAAGAGACTCCGGGAATTCGCCGAAGACGACATCACCTTTACGGAAGAAGATGCCGATGGACTTCCTCTGCCGCACAAGGATGGCCTGGTAATTTCTATTAACGTTCTAGATTTCAAGATTAAACGTGTTTTGGATGACCTAGGAAGTTCAGCCAGCGTAATTCAATGGAGGTTACTGGAACAAGCCAAACTTGCTGGCAACATCATTTCGGCAACAAATCTCCTCGTCGGGTTCAACACAGCGAGTGTGATAACCCGGGGGAGATCTTGCTGCCTATGTATGCCAAAGGGGTTACAATGACCACCTTATTTAAAGTGGCGGACGGCGACATGGGTACAACATAACTCTCGGTAGACTGTGGCTACATGAGATGAAGGTCGGCCATCGACATATCACCAACTGCTGAAATTTCCAACTCCATAGGGAACCAAACAAATAAGAGGAGATCAACCGGCAACAAGGAAAATGAATGCGATATCGGTTCCCAGCAGTAAAGGGAAGGAACTCAACACATAAAAATTACAGGAACCATCACCTGCTCCTGAATCGAGCGAAGATGACAAACGGGAGGAGTCGTCGGAATCCCACCAGATACCAAGATATTTTCAGGTACCGTAAGAAACAGACGTGACCAAGTACACGACAGAATAACTCGGACAAGTGGCTTTGTTCGAAAAATGATTGGAGGGAAAATTTCACTTGGGGACAAGACTCAAACCCGAGCCCAGGTCATGATTTATTGATTTCCTTAAAGCTAACGTTGATTATTTCACATGGTCGCATGCGTATATGATTGGTATCCTGCTAGAAGTGGTTTTGCACAAGATAATCCTAGACCCAGGTATCCCACCTCTAATGCAGAAGAAACTCCCTAATACCCGAGGTCAGCAACATGTTTGTTAAAGAAGAGGTAACTCGGTTACTTGGCATCAGTTCAATTCGGGATGTAACGTATCCTAAGTGGATGACTATTTTCGTTGCAGTTCCGAAAAAGAATAACAAATTTCAAATGTGTGTAGATTATAAGGAATTGAATAAGATGTGGTGGAAAGACTCTTTCCCGCTGCCAAACATCGATCAAAGGATTGACGCCATGGTCGGGCGTGAGTTAATGAGTTTCCTCGATCCCTTTTCTGGGTACATTCAAATTAAGATGAACCCGGAGAATCAGGAAAAAACTTTGTTCATAACGAACTTTGGCACATATTGTTACAATGTGATACACTTAGAGCTTAAAAACGCCAGAGCCACTTATCAGAGGCTCGTGAACAAGATGTTCGAAAAATAAATAGGTAAAACAATGAAAGTATATATAGATGATATCCAGGTCAAGTATTTGAATGCAGGTGACCATTTAAAACACCTCCAGGAAACCTTCGATATCCTAAGGAAGCACAACATGAATATCATCCCCGAATAATGCGCGTTCAAAGTTAGCTCTGGTAAATTCTTGGGTTTCCTAGTGTCACAAATAAGGATCGAGGTAAATCGTGATAAGATCAAAGTCATCGAGGACATCCCAAACAAGTTTTCAAGTGTTAAGGAAGTCCAGAGGCCAACTCTTTCCACTGGCGGGTCTCTGGCATAGTGATTGTATTGGTAAAAAAGAGTTTCACGCGTAAGCCAGCTTTTGACAACTCAGCCAGTCACGTGGACATAGGAAAACGCGACAGCTGGATGTGATTCTCTGAAGAGGTACGGTACAAATAGGCACGGTTCAGTAAACCCACAAACTTATCAGCCACGAGAAACTCAACTTGATCAAAACAGGAGAGAGGCACGGTCAGAATGAATCTAGACAAAGCTGCGGGCAGATTCAAGGACCCACAATTTATTACTCGAACGTTATTTAACCGAACCCCAATTACCGTTATCCTTTGTAACGCCTCACTAATGTCATAATTAGTCATTAATGGGTAACCATAACACGAGTCGTACATTATAAGAATCTCCTATATAAGGGAGGGGAATACAACTTGTAAAGGCATCTGATTCTCGAATACAATCAACTTCGATTTTCTATATTTCTGCAATATTGTCTATTATTCATTTTTCTCCATTACCTTGATTATCAGTAACCCGTATTCATCTTAAAAATAGGCATTAGTCAAATGGTCTAATTCTTTGGTTAAACAGATTGGTTCCGTTACCGGGAATCTGATAATCTTTGTTTACTTTTCAAGTGATATACTCTTAATTATGTCAAACTCCAACGACAACAACCAGCAAAGGAGTGGAACCAGTTCCATTGCCTTCAGGAACCCCACGTGGTTCGAGGGAAAAATCCCTAGAAAGATCCAATAACAACAATGGTGATAATGATCAAACTATGGAACAAGATCGTGTAAAACAAATGATTGCAGAGTATGTGAACCAAGCTTTGCAAGAATTTGCGAGAGGATTACCGGCAGCGTTACCTACACCACCGACGCCACCCCCCAATAACACCATTACCATGGAAAATCCTCAATCTGGGTTGGCAAACTCAGGAAGAGGAGATACTCCTAATGAACCTCTCGAAACGAGAGCAGGTATATCTAATAACTCAGAATTACAAAATTTACTGCTAACCATGCAGAAACAGATGAAGGAGCAGAACGATCACATCGAACAAATTCCGGGAGTACCACCTATCATCAAAGGCATCGATGTTGATAGATATTCTCGGCAACCTTGGAAGTCAAGTGCGGCCCCCTTGCCTATACCCAAGAAGTTTAAAATGCCTGACGTTCCCAAATATGATGGAACAACTGACCCACGCGACCATGTGACTGCTTTCACTACTGGGGTAAAAGGCAACGACTTAACAAAACCAAAGATTGAATCAGTCCTTGTCAAAAATTTGGGGAAACACTTACCAAAGGGGCCCTAACCTGGTATTCTCTTCTCCCTGAAAATTCTATTGACTCTTTTGCTGAGCTTGCAGATTCGTATATAAAAACACACTCTGGTGCACAAAAAGTTGAGAAGAGAATGGAAGACATATTCAAAATAAAACAAGGAGACACGGAACTACTCCGTGAGTTCGTAGACAGGTTTCAATGAGAAAGAACGCAATTACCCAGGGTGCCTGATAATTGGGCAGCCATGGCATTTGCAAGCAACCTAGACGATAAAAGCTCAGAAGCCACGAGACGACTTAAGAAAAGTCTAAGAGAATTCCCCGCTACAACATGGAATGATGTATATAACAGGTACATTACTATACTCAGAATAGAAGAAGATATCATTGCTCGTTCGAGAGATGAAGATCATTCCAGATCCAGACATCCTGATCAGATAGAAGATCAGAGAAAAACAGGTACGATCCTTACTTAGGACCCTCGGGACGCGATATCCGCCCCAAGTTCAAAAATACTAGGTCGGACTATAGACCACAAGGAAGAGACGTAGTCTCATCCTCGTCTAGATCCAGAAAAGATCGAGATGAACGACCTAGAGGTAGTACTCAAATTGGGGATCATACCTTTAGTGTAAGTACTACTGAACTTGTCTCAATATTGAGGAACGTGGGAGACAAGGTTAAGTGGCCCAAAGGGATGCGGTCAAATCCAAGTAGAAGAAACCCAAATCACTGGTGTGAATTTCACAACGATCATGGGCACAAAACTGCGGATTGCAGATTTTTACAAGGTGAAGTAGAAAATTTATTAAAATAGGGATATTTAACAGAATCGTTTAGTGATAAAGGTAAACAGGCATATATGAGGAACAAGTAGGAGCCCCCAAATCCTCCTTCTCCAAAACGAACCGTCAACGTAACACGCGGGGGTGAAGAAGTAAACGGAGTGATTTGCAAAACAACCACAAAGTTCATAATTACACATGGGAAACGGGCTCGTGAAAATATGGAAGAAGACGATATAACCTTCGATGATGCAGATATCGGCGGATTAATGCTTCCGCACAACGATGCTCTGGTAATATCTTTACTTATTCATGACACTAACCTAAAAAGAGTGTTGATTGATCCATGCAGTTCAATCAATATCATTTTGCTAAGAGTCGTGGAAGAAATGCTACTGGGGAATCAAGTAATCCCAAAAGCACGAGCATATAAGGGTTTGATAACTCTATGGTTATAACAAAAGGAGAAATTGAGCTTAGCACTTATGCTGATGGGGTGATCAAAAGTGCGAGGTTACAAGTCATCGATACTGACATGGCTTATCACGTGATCATTGGAAGGCCATGGATCCACGACATGAAAGCGATACCCTCCACGTTGCATCAGGTAATTAAATTCCCCTCTGAATGGGGGATTCAACAAATAAAAGGAGATCAGCAGACCACAAGAAATATAAACTCTGTGGTACACTACAACAAGAAAATAGAGGTGGAAGAATTACGAGATAAGGGAATCTCCCAAGAAGGTAATACAACCCAAACAGACATGGAAGAAATTACTACCCAATTAGGTATGGAAAGTATTATTGCTGAAATAGGTACGAAAGAAGATACTTACGAGAAGGAAAATAAATTTACCACAGAAGGTCTACTATACCACACGGATACAAATTCCAGATCGGACGTCATTCGTGAACCGGAGGAGGATAGGCCCCGCTCGAAGAGGTAAGTTAATTGATTATTTAAAGGCTAACGCAGACTGCTTTGCGTGGTCCCACTCAGATATGACAGGCATCCCACCAGAAGTGATGACTCATAAACTAAATGAAGATCTATCCTTCGTACCTATTAAGCAGAAGAAAAGAAAGCAAGGACCATTCAAGAACCAAGTGATCGACGAAGAGGTACAGAAACTCTTGAAGATTGGTTCGATACGAGAGGTAACGTACCCTAACTGGCTAGAAAGCACCGTGGTAGTAACTAAAAAGAATGAAAAATGGAGAGTATGCGTAGATTATACTGACCTGAATAAAGCATGCCCCAAAGATTCATTCCCATTGCCACATATAGATCAAATGATTGATGCCACAACATTTCATGAATTATTGAGCCTCTTAGATGCATATTTTGGTTATAATCAGATTAAAATGAATCTCTCAGATGAGGAAAAAACTTCCTTCATTACCAACAGGGGGACTTATTGTTATAAAGTTATGCCTTTTGACTTAAAAAACGCTGGAGCCACTTATCAAAGTTTAGTGACTAAAATGTTCTAAGAACATCTTGGAAAGACGATGGAAGTATATATTGGTGATATGTTGGTAAAATCAACACAAGCACAAGACCATTTCAAGCACCTTTCTACTGCTTTTGATATTTTACGCAGGTATAATATGAAGTTAAATCCAGAGAAATGCGCTTTTGGAGTGCAATCAGGTAAATTTTTGGGTTTCCTTGTATCAAACAGAGGAATAGAGGTAAATCCCGCTCAAATTAAAGCTATAGAGGAAATACCTGATATTTTAACAAATAAAAAGGAAGTTCAAAGACTAACAGGGAGAATAGCAGCTTTGGGTGGGTTTATTTCTAAATCTTTCGAAAAATGTTTTAAATTCTTATCAGTTCTCAAAAAGCAAAATCAGTTTGAATGGACTGAAGAATGTCAACAAGCCCTCAAGAATATGAAGATTTATCTATCGAAATCACCACTGCTTTCAAAGCCAAAAGAAGGGGAAAGATTGTACATCTACCTGGCTGTCTCAGAAATTGCTGTAAATGCAGTATTGGTAAGAGAAGAAAAAGGTAAACAATCATCTGTCTATTATGTAAGTAAAACTTTGCTAGATGCTGAGACTAGAAATCCACATCTGGAAAAGTTAGCCTTAGCTTTGATAATGGCATCTAGAAAATTACGACCCTATTTTCAATGCTATCCAATCACCGTTGTGATCTCATATCCTTTAAGAAATATTCTGCATAAACAGGAATTGTCAGGAAGATTAGCCAAGTGGGCCATATAATTAAGTGAGCAAGAAATAATCTATCAGCCTAGGACTGCAATTAAGTCTCAAATACTAGGTGATTTTGTTGCTGATTTTAGTAATAAAATTGTATCTGAAGTAGAAAAAGAGTTACAACTCTTTAACGGTGTTAATCCAGGCCTATGGATCTTATTCACTGATGGTTCTTCAAATATAAAAGGCGTCGGCTTAGGCATAGTCTTGATATCACACACGGGTGAAATGACACGACAAGCTACAAGTGTTATCCTATAACTAACAATGAAGCAGAGTACGAAGTTGTTATAGCAGGTCTTGAACTCGCACGAGAGCTCTTAATCGAGCAAATTGTGATCAACAACGACTCCCAACTGGTAGTAAATCAGATACAGGGGAGTTACATCGCTAGAGAGACTAGAATGCAACCGTATCTTGAAAAAGCACGAGAGCTCGTGAGACAATTCAAAACATGGAAGGTAATACAAAT
>ML306762.1:0-47820 GCA_005239505.1 Nicotiana paniculata
TGCGTCAGTTTATCAGTAGAGGCTTCATAGACACAGTCGGTGGGTTAAGATTCAGATGTTTTTTTTGATAATAGCTTAGCAGTATTTTAGTAGTTACTACGAATAAAGTATTGGAGTTGATTTATTTTAAAATTTTAAATTAATCAAAAGTATTTGGTTAAAGTATTGCCTTGTTGCATATAATTTTTTTGAAGTTATAATAGATTTGATAAGCACAGATGGTTCGCTCGGTCATGTTTAGTGATCGAGTGCCGGTCACTGCTTGTTCAGAAAATGGGCCGTGACACAGACAAATGATCTTTTATGGTTCCAAATCCTAAAACTTATCTTTAGTGATGAATCTATTTTGCATTGCTCTTTCACAAGGACATGCAGGATAACTAATTTGGTTTTTCTGATAGATGTGTTATGTCCCAATATGCCTAGCATTTTTCTATATGATAAAGTTCTGTAAACATTGTGAGATGTGCAAATTTGGCTACAGGGTGGGGTACTCCTTTTGTTTAGAAATAAAACTTTTGACTTCTAAGAGATTTGCAATGGTGCACACTCTGGAGATAATAATGCTGTTGTGCATAATAGAAAGTTTGGTCAATTGGTAATTGTGGAACTGACTCTAGATATTCGTATTGCAACATTATCTATTATCTCCAATGATTGCTGTAAAACTTGTATGTGCCTTTTGGTAAAAAAGTCTCCTTTTATGCTTTTTTTTTTAAATATTTGTTGATTGATCTAGTACTTATGTTATATATTTATATCAGGATGTGGCGGAAGGTCATGACAAAAGCGTGGATGAAGTACAACACAGTGACCATTCTATGAACGATGATTTTCCTGTTGATGAGGTAGAGCAGGTGCCTGAAGATTCTTCTCAGGTTTGTTGTCTTAGTGAAGCTCAAGTTCTTTCACATGTGATCCTGTAAAGTATTGGGTTTATCATGACCTACCAGAATCTTATTTTTTATAGCATCCTGAAATGAAAGAGGAGCCGTCCATCATCAATGATAAAGCTCATGTTAGTAGCCAAAATGAGGTATAACTATTGATTTAAAACTACAGTGTTTTAGTGGATGGTACGAGTACTTTTCGCTCTTTAATGTCAGCAAAGGGCATGGCCCCTCGCTCTTCTGCTCTTCTGTACGGTGTTAAGTAATACTTGTGGTCCTCTGATGTCTTTTGCATCTTCTCCTGTGTGAACAATTAATTTACTTTTCTAATCAAAGCATATGGAACTTGTCACTATTGGACATATAGTACTCTCCTGCTGTATAATTTGATTTTTCTGTAGCTTTGGAGCAAATAGCTTGTTCAGAACCATAGTGCACTAGGAAGGACCAATTTTGCTCACGGATTTTGATCAACGATGTTAACATTCTTAATCTTGTGATTCATTTTTATGTTTTTAGGAGAAAGATGCTACTGAAAATGCAGAGTCACTGTCAAAGGAAGAGTTAGGTCGTGTTGTTGGTTCTCGTTGGTTAGGAAAAAAGAGCGAGCAGGAAATTGAGGAGGTTGGTGCTGGTACAGATATTAACCATGATAACCATGATGAGGTGCTATCTGATACCCATGAAGAGGAGTATAACGGATATGAATCTGAGGTTGATGAACACAAGTATGACGATGATGACAGTGAGGACCAAGTTGAAGATTTTGTTGGAGAGGAACATGATTCAAGTTCTTCACATAAGTCTGATGATGATTCTGATTTCGCAGGTATGAAGGACAGCAATCTATTGCATTTGATGCCTACAGCTAGTACCTATTTAATTTGTTATTATTTAATTATCCAGATATTACAACCACAGGTAGTCCTTTGTGGATGGAGAAGATACAACAAGCTGTAAAGAGCATTTTTTGAGCTGTCAATTTGTTCCAAACTCCAGTGAACATTTCTGGTAATAATTGAGGTTTCATCCATTTTTCTGCTCTTGTAGTCTAATAAGGAGAAAAAAAATCTGAGAAGGAAAATGATGGATGATGTTTTGTTTTTGCTCCCATAGATGCTGACCGGATACGCCAAGAGTATCGATGAGTCAAGTGCTAAGTTGACAAAAATCCAATCAAGGATATCTAGCTTGACGGAAAAGTTGAAACAAGATTTTGGTATGGAAATTCATGTGTTTGTGTTTATTAGTATTCTTCTTCCTTGTGGATATGGTCATAACTTTCCTTCTATAAGAAGAAGGCGAATGATCTTGCATATGCTGAACCACTAGTTCTATTGCAGGACTGGAGAAGGAATTCTACTCCATGGTCGATGTTTCGAGAGGAAGGAGAACAAGTGATGAATCTTCCTTTGTCTTGTTAACCTATGTCTTATTTTTATTTTTCAGTAATATATTACTAAGTTATTTTTTAGCAGGCACTGACTTTGTTTTTACTTCAGGTACACATACAAGATTTGCCCTTTCAAAGAAGCTAGCCAAGTTGAGGGCTACAGTACAAATCGTTTGGGGTAGGTTCTTTTACATCTTAAGCATATGCATTATCTGAGTCGTTCTGTGCAGCAAATTTTAGTTGATTGTCTCTGAAGTAGAAGGCAAGCATGACTAGTACTGCAAATATCCTTTCACGATTCTGGAGTACTTTCTGCACTTTGTTATCCTCTCTTTAGTTTTGGATATTGATGGCAGACCTATCATAGAACTGATAAAACCATTTGATAGCTAGCCATCTTATTTCTATGATAAGAACGCAGCACGCATGATGTGTGGGTTAGGCGCATATCACGGGTTCGAATCCTGCTGCAGACAAAAGCGAAGAAGGGTAGAGGGGGATATTATCTATCGAGTTTAGAACCATGCGCCACTGCCCCTCTGGGAATTCTCATTCATAAAAAAAAGAGAGACAGCTTTACTTAATTTTAGGCTTGACGTGTATAATTATGATCTGGATTCCTTTTCGAGATCTTTATCTTTCTGCCTTAATGTTTTAAGCTCAGAACTCATCATACTCCTTTTTTCTTTCTCCCTTGCTTCATCAAGAAACTGGGATAAATTTGAGGATTCCTATAAAACCATGCAATTTTTAAATGGCGATCATTGCTGGAATGGGCCAAATAGAAGTTTAAAGGTGAGGATACCTTACTAATTTGATTGTCAGCGTTCACTGTTTAACATTCTTCTTAAGATCCCTTATTGCCTTCTAAATTGTTTTTGATTTGTACGGTCAAATTAAGGTGTGGTTTGAAAAATGAGCTTACTGATGTAGATGAACTGAGTCGCTGCGAGTAAGCATTTATCTATGTTTATATACACAGAATCTTGCATGATTTATGTGCTTAGTGAATTTGTTGTGCACTTTAATCTGACGTGTAGTTTGTTATGGCAGATATTTAGCCTTTTTGTCTACACCGGCACTTTGTCTGGAAGAAAAATTGAAGGTGCTCTTCTTAACCACTATATCGGATGCCCACCCCGGCACCCCCTACAAAAGCTTCTTCTAACACTGTACATATAATCTCCTCTTATTACATTAACTACTTATCGTAAAACTTCTAATGGTGAAATATTGAAATGTGATAGGAACTACAAGATAAACTAGAAACGATGAACAGGGAACAACCGCATGGTCATGATGAACTGTGACCCCTCCAGATTGGCTGTTTGGCAATGCCACCATTGGTCTCAAGGGATGCAAAAACTGGCGAAGTAGACGTATTGTCTCAAGAAGAGTATTAACAATATGAAGTCGTATCTCTTTACATTTTTTGCGCTGATCTCACTTATGTAGTTGCCAACTTTCTCAAAATATGAACACACTCCTTCCAGCAATGTAGGAGAGAGATGGCTTGAGGCTTTTTTTGAGGATTTCTTGGATGACTGAGGCCAGGATTAGCACACAGTTATCCCTTTTAAGGACTTAGTTCTTCGACTACAATACGATGTTCTTGGGTTAGGAAAGATGACCACTAAGGCCATAGCTGGTGCTCAGATTTATAGAAATGAGAATGTTTCCATACGGATTTTGTAATCAGGAAAATATATCATAGTTGTACCATTTGTCATTTTACCGTCTCTTTTTTATTTTGTTTATCTTCTTCTGAGGAATTTTCTTCTTGAGAACTACTTTATGTGATCTTTGACACTCTTTAAATTTGAAGATAAGCATGAAAAATAGGTAGCGCCGCAAGGTGTCATGCGCATGGGGCTAAGCTCAGTACATGTCGTATGCCATCAGTTGTTGTGGGCAACGTCGGGTGGCAACATAGCTCGTAAAAGGACATGTGATATGTAAAGATGCACTGAATCTATCAGCTTAGGACTGGAATAAGTTCCCTTTAGGGGCAATTTGAAACATCCCAAATACTGATTCCTTTCACAGCAGACGATTTCATTTGAAAGTATTACTTCACATGTTTTAAACTGAATTCAATTTAACGGGTCATAGCAAATTATTGTACTATATTTTTCAAGTTACCATATCAAGCTTGATATAGAGAGTTTACCTATCAGCTTAACCTGATAGTGTAAAAATTCTTTACAGTGTCGGCACAAAACCATAAACTCATATGTATGGAAGACATGAGCTCCATCTCCATCTGGTAAGATTCAAGAATTTGTTTCTTCATTTCGAGTTTAAATATCACGAAAAAATTTGCATGAGAGTAAAAAAACAAGACACTCGACTTTAGAAAGAAGATTAAACTATGAGAAAGACAGTTGAGGGCCGTTCTCGCGACCCTCTGCATATAAGAATAAAAGGGTAGCTTGGATCACTAAGCTCCCCCTATGTGCGGGGAATATCCTCTGCATGCAAGAATATCCCGAGATATTTTACTTTATGTCTCACATAACTTATTAATGCTCGACGAAAATTGAGCATTTTTTAAACATTTCTATGGCTATATAATCTATGGCTTTCAAAAGCTCATCACGATCGATTCGTTTATCAGGAAAGTAACAATCCATTCCAACTTGAAAAATCTTAGCTATGATCGCTTCTTCTGCTGAATGAGCTGTTAAAGCTCTAATAGGAATTCGAATACCATATCGCGCTTCTTCTTCCTCAATGCATCTAGTTGCTTCAAATCCATCCATCACTGGCATCTGTCAAAAAACAAAACAAACAACGATATAAACTGACAATGTAATAAATTTTATACTATCGATGGAGTTAACTTGTTATCTATTATATTTTTCAGGTTACTTGATTTGGCTTGGTATAAGTAGTTACCTGTTATTATAGGCCAACTTAACCTAGCAATGTAAAAGAATTATACACTGGCAAAATTACTTCTTCTTATGGTAATATGTAAAAGTCTAATGATCTCTAGCAATTTAGCTTTCCTTTTTAATAATACAAAAATTTAAGCTTGCCATTTATGAACCATGCAACAAAAATGTTAACTTAAGTCCTAAAGGGCAGCTCGGTGCACTAAGCTCCCGTTATGCGCGGGTCGGAGAAGGGTCGGACCATAAAGGTCTATTGCATTCAGTCTTACCTGACATTTCTGCAGGAGTCTGTTAACTTAAGTCCTATTTAACCTATATTTCTCAAATCATCCAATACTGTTGCCACGCCCAAGTCGGATCCTCCAAATATTAATGCATTTTTGGAGGTTCTGACATTGGTGCAACAACATTATTTTGGAGGATATAAGCAACTAAGTTTTCAACCAGAAGAAATGAATATGAATCACATCTTACCTCACAGGGTGGGATATTACTGGGTATGTTGTTGTTGTAAAATAAGTTAAAAACTGCTTAAAACAAGCCAAAAAAAATAAGTTGGGCAACCCCAACTTATTGCTTTTTTACTTAATAGCTATTTTTGCTGAAACACCACTTTTTAAAAGTCAATCTAAACGGGTCCTAAATCTGATTGATGTCAAAGAGTCAACTAAAACACTGACCTAAAAGATTATTTGTGCAAGCTTCCATAAACGAGTAACAACAATAACATACCCAGTATTATCTCACACCATGGGGCCTGAGGAGGTTAGTGTATACGCAGACCTTACCCCTTCCTTACCTTGTGAGGATAGAGAGGTTGTTTCCACCCTCGGCATTCGAGTAACCGTCCAATAAAAGTGAGATTCGTAATTTCGAAAATAAGAAAATTACCTACTCCAACATGTTAAAAATTAAAATACATTGATACTAACGATACTGTCAGTGCATATAAGTTAAATCTGACAGATATGAAAGAGTCAACTAAAATACTGACCTAAAATATTATTTGTGCAAGTTTCCATATGATTCAAATTCTTCTGCAATTTGGATTTTGGCGAAGCATTGGCACGACACATCTCAATTAATCCACTAATTCCAGCAAGAGAAGCTCTAATATCATGATTTGCAAGAACAAATGCAGTGCTTTTGTTCATACTTTTCCTTTCTGCTTGGTGAGTTGCTTCCATTTGATTTATAGGGATTCAATCAATTGTAATGGATATTCATTGAGATTAATATCAATTGTTCTTCTTCTCTAAACTCTCTCTATTTCTAGATTCTTCTACTGTTAAGATTGTTCAAGAGCCATTCCTAACCTTGGTTTTTTTAGGTCTTACAGAAGTATACTGAATTTGATTCGAGTACACAACATTGGTATCAGAGCAGTCGAATTTGGGAACGTAATCACGCCGGAAACTGTGACGAGGAACGACGAGACGAGATGGGAGCTGGAAGAGCTTCGCGAGCAGATACGGTCCATCGGAAAAAGGCACGAGGAACAAGTTCGAACTATGGGGGAAAGGAAAGAGGAAGCGATGGGGGAAATTAGACAGCTAATTGCAACAATGACGACTAATCCAGTGATGGCGACTAATCCAACAATGGCGGCTCGAGGCGTGAGGGAAAATGGGGGTAATCGAGGATATGACCACCATGAGGATCACAATCACAATTACACAGTGGGAACTAGATACTCACGTGTTGAATTCCCAAAGTTTGGGGGTGAGGATTTGAATGAGTGGATCTATAGGTGTGAACAATTTTTTGATGCGGATAAAACACCAGAGGAGAGCAAGCTGACATTAGCTTCTATTAACTTGGAGGGAGGAGCTTTGCAATGGCATAAATCGATGTTGAAGGCGAGGTTGGGCAGACTTCCCAACTGGAATGACCAAGGGGCTGATAAAGAGCTAAGGGGACAGATACTGAAGATTCTACATGACAGTGCAATGGGAGGACATTCAGGCATGCAAGCAACATTGCAGAGAATACAACATCTGTACTATTGGAAGAAGATGAAGAATGATGTATATGAACACATAAGGAAGTGTGATGTTTGCCAAAGATGTAAAGGTGAAAATGTGAGCAGTCCAGGTTTGCTTCAGCCCTTGCCAATACCAGACAAAGTATGGCAATATATCAATATGGATTTTATTGATGGACTACCTAAGTCACTCAATAAATCAGTGATTCTAGTAGTGGTGGATATACTGAGTAAGTGTGCTCATTTTATTAGCTTGAAACACCTTTATACAACGGCATCTGTAGCTTAAGCTTATATGGAGAATGTCTACAAATTACATGGGTTACCCCAGACTATTGTCAGTGATAGAGACGTGGTTTTTCTAAGCAAATTTTGGCAATCCCTTTTTGAAGTACAGGGAGTTCAACTTCACCACTCAACATCCTATCACCCTTAGTTAGATGGCCAAACTGAGGCAGTGAACAAATGTGTAGAGGGGTATCTAAGATGTATGTGCAATGACAGACCTAAGGACTGGACACACTGGCTATTCATAGCAGAATGGTGGTACAATACAACCTACCATTCTGCTACCAAATTCACTCCCTTTGAAGTTGTGCATGGCCAGAAACCACCTATTCACATACCCTATATTACCTATAGCTCACTGGTGGATGAGGTTGATCGGAGTTTGCAGGCAAGGGAGAGTACTATCAGGCTCTTGAAGCATCATCTACAATTAGCTCAGTCAAGGATGAAGTCACAGGCTGATAAAGGGAGGTCCTTTAGAGAATTTGCAGTAGGAGATATGGTGTTTGTAAGATTGCAGCCTTACAGACAAATGTCCTTAAAAGGGCACTCCTATCACAAGCTAAGTCCCAAGTATTTTGGACCATTTCAGATTCTGAAAAGGGTGGGGTCTGTAGCCTATCAATTGTCACTACCTGCCCATGCCAAGATCCACTCGACCTTTCATGTGTCCCAGCTCAAGAAACACATTGGGGATAGGCCTGTGATTGGTGATCTACCAGTGACTCTTTCACCTCATGGTTATATTGTATTGGAGCCGGAGTCAGTGCTGGAATCGAGGGAGATTACCAGAGGGAACAGAACTGTGACACAGTTCTTGGTTAAATAGTTCAACTGCTCAACAGATGACAGTACATGGATGGATGCTTACAACTTCAAACATCAGTTTCCTACATTTGTCCTTGGGGACAAGGACACTTAGCGGGGTGTATTTGTTATATGCTAAAAGTAGTTAAGGGCAGAATAGTCTTTACACTGGAGTTAGTTGAGTAGTTAAAAGTTTGTTAGAAGTTAGTTAAGAAGGAGAAGTTAGTTAGCCGGAAAGATAAATAGGGATTCAATCAATTGTAATGGATATTCATTGAGACTAATATTATTTGTTCTTCTTCTCTAAACTCTCTCTATTTCTAGATTCTTCTACTGTTAAGATTGTTCAAGAGCCATTCCTAACCTTGGTTTTTTAGGTCTTACAGAAGTGTACTGAATTTGATTCGAGTACACAACAGTTCAGCATTTACGGTTCTTAGTATTGAACTTATTATATTTTAAAGTTATGGGTTCAGACCCACTATATGTTGCAGTTTTGATGAATTTTTACACTAAATTTATACTACGTGTCGAAAGTACTGGGTTCAGATGAACCCGGTACTATAACACTACATACGCCTCTGGAAGCAGCATATAAAGCATTAGGATAGAGACTGTCTATATCACACTTCTCGGAGTGCGACTCTTCTTCGGATCCTGCGTGACTGTGAGATGCACGATGCTTTGTGAATCGACCTATTTTTTTTTTATTATTTAACTAATGGTGTAAACAAAGTATAATGTGGTATAATATGTTATTACTGTATTTTCTAGTTTACCGTGCATTTTAGGCTTGTTTTGAAGATTTATATATTGTCATAGGTCAACAACTTGATGATTTATATATTGTCATAGGAGCGTTACGTAAATATTTCAACACTAAGAAACTTACCAGAACCAAGCAAAAACAAAGAGGCTTTGGCACTTTAAATGAGCTTAGCTTCATGGCTTGATATGTTGGAGTTCCTTCATGGTTATTAGAAAATTTTAAACACTAGTCATAAAACAACATAGAGCAATTGATAAATTCAAAAATGGAGGAATTGATTTTAATAAGCTCAAAACAACAACAACAATAACAATAAATTGAGGTCGGTTATATGAATCATGCCATTTCTTTATTTAAGCTTAATTCATATCCTGAATTATGATGATTCATCATGAATTGACAAGGTTTACGTCGGTTGCCAATCTACCATAACCCTCCTCCTTTATCCGGCTTGGGACCGATAATATGAGCAAGCTCACATGAGCGAATTTTAATAAGCTTCAACATGGTAAATTAATGTAAGCATATGATCATGTACAACTATAACTTACCTCTACTTGTTTACTCAAGTTAACTTGATCATGTACAACTATAACTTACCTCTACTTGTTTACTCAAGTTAATTTTGCCAAGTCCATGGCATTATCACACACACACACACACACACACACACACACACACACACACATATATATATATATNGGCAAAGAAAATCAAGAAATGAGCTTCTTAAATGGTAAAATATACAAGAATGGATGGAATGTCCATTTTCTTAATATCTTTCCATTTTATAGTAGTATTTTTTAAAAGCTCACGTTTTTAAAGAAGATTATAAATTTACTACCGCAAATGGAATTAAAACTACCAAATTGGACATAGAACACATATAGTACATAATAATGAATCAGCTGTTCAAATATTGAGAATTTCAGGGTTTTATTGAATAATTTAGGTAAAAAAAGAAGAAGAAGAGGTGACACAAAAGGAAGAAAAATAAAAGAAAGGAAAAGATGTGACTTTAGATGCCAAATATATTTCTTTTCCTTTTTTAATAAATGCAAAATAATTTTGGTCCCTCAGAAAATATATATGCCAAGAAGAATATTAACTTTGTATATTACTACAGTTAATTAGTGATAGGCGAGAAGTTGTATTATTTGATTTTGATATTTAAGTAGTACTAGTCTTTGGGTACGCGGTCTCAATGAATAAAAAATTTAAAGGGAAGTCAAATAAATTTTATTTTTAATATTTGTGTTTGAGTTTTATAATGAATATATGTTAACGAATAAATGTTAAATCAAGAAAATAATAATTGTCCATCTTATTAATTTTTTAAAATTAATGTAATTTTTAACATAGATTTATTGATTGAAGGAATAATTTAGATTTTTAAAATTTATAAAATTGGACATGTCACGAACTCATCTTTATAGCAAATAGCTTTTTATAAATTACTCCACAATTTTTTAGATTGTCAGGTACCTTACATATTTTCACTTTTTGTTAGGTTTATTTCCAGAACTTTTGTATTTAATTTTCATACCTTCAGAATATTTGTTTTCCAAAATTAACATATACTAATAAGTAACCAAATCCCACGATAGATTTCAAAAATATTCTAGGTTTCCAAAGTCAAAATCCTCGTTGATTTCCCATATCTGGCTTTGTTTACACTATTAATTTTTATAAATAATTAGGCTTGTATGTGTCGTTAGGAAGGAATATAGTCATAATTATAAAGTAAGCAATATGTCTATCTAATGTATGTGTGATTGTGAGCGTTAATTTTTTTTTTTTTTTTTTTTTTTGGAGTTAACATCACTTTGTTCTATATGGAAGAAACATAAATGACGGGCTAATAGTTATTTTACCCAAATTAGGAATGCATTTATATAAGTTGAATTTTATTCGGCTTTAAATTCCTAAATAGCATGAATTATATCATATAGTAGTTTAAATAAAGAAAGACTTAATAACCAAAGAGTTATATTAGGAACTTAGATAAATGACTATTTTGTCTAATGGTGAAATCTATTTTTAAAGGGCAAAAAAGACTAATGACATTTCGTTAAGAGCCTTCGTGCTTTTAATATAGTAAGTATATATTTAGATAGATAGATATAACAATCCATGTAAAGACACGTGTCATTTTAAAATACTGATGCAAATGAAGGATATAGTAAATTTAAAAAGTATATATATTTTTTTCTGGCATTAGAATTGTACAAAAATTAGCTTACAGTATTGTCACAGAAAAAGAAGTTATATATTTTGTTTAATAAGTGACCATTATTCATGATCAATTTAAAGAAAGAAAATTCTGGGTTTTATGTCTGTAAGAAATGATTTCAAATCGTAACACACAAAAAAAAATGTTTGTTTCAGTTTACAAGCAAATTATTTTTAAAAAAAAATCTTTTAATAGTTTTATAATTTAAATTAGCTTAAACCAATAGCTTTTGTTCAAACTATGTGCATTTATTTTTAAAAATTCATTGGATATATATAAGTTATTACTTAGAACTCAATAGTAACTTAATAAGATAAGAATCTCTGTAAGCTTCATATCCTACGTCCACCTCCTACTTCTTATAGCTTGTTTGGATGGTTGTTACACATTGTTTCATAATGTACCGTCTTTTATTATATTGTACTCTATCGTTTGATGAATATAATGTTTGGATAAATTGTATCGTTTGTCGTCGTTGTTTCATGATACCATGCACCAACGATATGAATAATAAATTTATAATATTATAAAGAAAAATTATGATACGAGATAAATTTATTATATAAAAAGGTAGGATAAATGATAAAATAAAATAATTTAATAATAATGAATGGTGAGATGAGAGAAAAAGACAAGATAACGACGCAACTACATCAAATTGATAAAGTGACACATTTCGTAGTTACGTAACAACAAATTTAGCGATACGATACAATAAAATTTAATTAACAACCCACGTCCAAGCAAGCTGTTAAGAAATTTGCCGCGGTGGGGCTTTGTGTAACAACTAATTAATTATAATAATAAGTAATTGTTACGTTTTTTAAATCGTAAAAAGGAAAAAAAGTAATAAAAAGTTTCATTATTTTAGTACCCCGTAATGAAAATACCTCGATGAAAATTCATTCACTGATCTCATGCATGTCCAATCTACTGCTCCATGTGAGGATTTCTTTTTCTTTCTCTGCAAACAATCAAAAAAATAAAGTTAAAAAAGAAATTGATAAAAATCAAATCCACCAATTTTAGTTCTGTATTCCATTTAATCAGCTGAGTCGCCTCAAGATTTAGAACAGTTAGTTAATTTAGTATGAGTATACTCGTTTTCTTTTACACATGTATATATTGTAGTAATGATGAGTACTTTAACCTGCAGAACTCGTCTTAAATTCGCCTCTGACTAACGTAGAAGGGAATGGTGGGTAGGGTAAATACTTTGAAAGAAAAAGAAGGTATTTTTCTTCATTTAAATGCTAAAAACCTGCTTTTATTAAGGCCACATAGAAGATATTCCATATAAGGATGTTCCTAATTTTAAAAAAGGAAAGAAATATATAATACGAAAAGAATACTAAACAGAAACATGCATATGTTTTCTTTTCATTTGTCTAAAATTTTAAAAGGTTTGACTACTGTAAAAGTTATGAGAACTAGTTAGTAACTAGTAGTTAGATTAGCTAATTTATTCTACAAAATCTAATAAATAAGGCTACGAGGTTTGAGAATGCACTAAATATGATTAGAGAAAAATATAGAAATGATTGATAACATTGTTTAATTAAAGAAAGTTTAAGAATTAATTGAATTAAAGAAAGACATGCATTGGTGGGCATAAGAGATCATATGGAGGAAATTTCACAGAAGGGGTTGTGTGAATAGTCAACAGTCTAGGGCTTGACCGTTAAAGATTACGCTAGAGTGATAGGTACTGTTCCATCCTTAACCACATATGCCTCGGTTTCGCATCATGAGTATGGAGTTGCATCTGGTAGGAAATATTTTGTCCTCCTAAGTGGGACTTTCTGCGCGAATCCGAATTTGACAGGCTCCGAAGTGGATCCAGACACTGATGGGAAACCAAAAATTAGTCTAGGGCTTGAAACAATAAGATAAAAACTAATTCACGAGCTTAGCTTGAAACTTTTTGACAAACTTAAATGATTACTATTGTTACCTTGAGTAAACTCATAATTTGGGTGACACTCAAATCTTGAGATAAACCGGTCAATTCTAGTCTTAACTCTTTGGTAAGATTTATACTATAATTCTTGAGTTTTCCATTAAATTAATAGAGGAAAAGAGGATATATATTAGTATATATGTTTTATGTAGCTTTCATGGATGACATCGAATTTGCTTGTTCATAGATCACAACGAAGGATTATTAATAATTGAGACAATCGTAGTACTTTAGGTTTAGGTACGTTTAGAGGAGTTTCGAGTGATTTTGGTTTGCTCTTCGACAACTTTAACAAGTCATTTGGAGCTCTATCCTTTACTTAGTTGGTGAAATTACAAGTAATTACGGTAGAAAATAAAATGAAAAAAAATAAATAAAAATTCTTTAGGCTGAGGCGCGAATATCTCGCTCTCTTTAAGGAGATTCAAGTCTACTGCGGTAGCATCTTCACCAGTCCAGCATTAATACTCTTGATTTGTCCCCTCCAGGATACAACAGCCTAACGACATCGTATGACTCGAACAAACTCTGAATAAGTTATTGAATCCAAAGCTTTCACCAAAATGAACACCTTTCTTCAACATAAATAAGTAAAAAAATGCATTTTCACTTAAGGAAAAAGAAACTACCTAAGTTTCTTAACGATATAGATATCATAACAATAAACAATTAATATCATAAGATAACAAATAGACAGAAACCATATGATATACTGCAATGTTAACCATGCACAATGCTTTAATTTATGAAGGAGATAAAACTAAATAGTTACAACTTGTTTGGACAGTTGTTACCCATTGTATGTACGGTATTGTTAATTTAAATACAATGTTCGTTTTTATTGTTACTTAAATTTTATTGTATCGTATCGTTAAATCCGTCGTTACATAACGACGAAATGTGCCACTTTATGAAACGACTTATTTGATGTGGTCACGTCATTACCTTATCTTTTTATCTCAATCTCACCCTTCATCATTATTAAATAATTTTATTTTATCATTTATCCTACTTTTTTATATAGTAATTTTACCCCGTTGTCACACCCCTTTTCCACCCCCAAAAGAATATTATGTGTATTATGGATTGTTGTGGGTTAAAGAATTTTTTCCATTTGAAGTGACAACTTTGAAATAGGGATTATTATATTGTTCAGAATCGCCACTTAGAATTGATTTTTGGGTGTTCCAAGTCACCTTTTGTTTGAATCCCTATTCAAAGGAAGATTTGACTCTTTTATTATTGGTCTGTGAAAATAAAGTCCGGGTGTAACGACCTGACCGGTCGTTTTGAGCTCTAGCGCACCGTTCGGCAGTTTGAGGTCATGAGCATCTCCGTTTCAAGTATTATGACTTGTAAGTATGGTCGGAATTGAATTTCGGGAAGTTTAGAGTCAATTTGGAAAGAAAATTCTCATTTCAGAAGCCTTAAGTTGGAGAAATCGACTAAGATTGAAATTTTGAGTAAACGACGTCGGAATCAGGATCTAAAGGTTCTAGCAGGTTCCGTATGATGATTTAGGACTTGGGTGTATGTCCGGATCGAGCTTTGGATAACCCAGGCGCGCTTCAACGCATATTGTGGAAGTCAGCAATTTTGAAGAAATTTCCTAAGTTTGGCTTGGAGCGCATTTCAGTGATATTGATGTCCGTTTGGGATTCGAGCCTGAGAATAGATCCGTATAGTGATTCTAGAGTTGGGAGCGCGATCAGAAGTGCATTCAGATGTCTGCAGGTTATTTTGGAGTCATTTGGCTAAAGATAGAAATTTGAAGGTTTTTGAGAAATCCGACCGGAAGTGAAATTTTTGATATCGGGGTCGGAATGTGATTCCAGAAGTTGGAGCAGGTCCATAATGTCGAATATGACTAGTGTGCAAAATTTGAGGTCAATCGGACGTGATTTGATAGGTTTCGGCATCGTATGTGGAAGTTTAAAATTTCAAAGTTCATAAAGTTTAATTTTAGTGCGATTCATGGTTTCGGCGTTGTTTGATGTGATTTGAAGCCTCAAGCAAGTCCGTGTGAGGTTATGGGACTGAGTCGTGTGATTTGGACGGAGTCCCGAGGGCCTCGGGTGTGTTTCGGGGTGGTTCCGGATTATTTTCAAGTGTTTGGTTGATGCTGTTTTCTAGTGTTTTGGGGACTCAGTGCGATCGCAGCCTTAGCTGTGCGATCGCGGAGAAGAATTTGAGGGCTGGAATTTTTGGCTTGTGCGATCGCACAAGGAGGAATGCAACCGCACAGAAGAAAAATGAGGCTGCAGGTTTTGGCTTGTGCGACCGCAGGTGTGACTGTGCGATCACACAAGGTGTGCTGGGAGGCTTCTGGGATTTTGCTTGTGCGATCGCGGTGGATGTTGTGCGATCGCACAAAAGGTTCGTCTGGGCAGTGTTCTATTTTAAAATGGGATTTTGGCTATTTCCTCATTATTTCACTTGGTTTGGACAACTTTGAGGAGCTTCAAGAGGGATTTTCATCATGCTTTACTAGGTAAGTAATTCCTTCATGTTTCTAAGTTAAATACAAGGTTATTACATGGAATTATACATGAGAATTTGTATAAAAGTTGGGGTGTTTGGAGGAAAAACCTAGAAATTTTATTTTGGATTTCTACCACGAATTTGAGCATGGAATTTAGAGTAAATTGTATATTTGAGCTAGTAAGGCTATGGGTTGAGTATATCTTCGAAAAATTTCGAAATCCGGGCACGTGGGCCCGAGGGTATTTTGGTCAATTCACTGAGCGGAGTTGGAAAATTATATAATTTGAATTGTTGCAAATATTAGAGTATATTTTCATTGGGTTGTCGTTATTTGGATAGTTTTGGGGCATTGTACGTCCATTGGAGTCGTCGGAAGGGCTTGGAAGCCGGTTATGAAATTTTAGAGCGAGGTAAGTCTCCTTTCTAACTTTGTGAGGGGGACTAATTAAGTATGTGCTACTATCTGCGGGAGCTACATACGCACAAGGTGACAGGATTCCCTGCGTAGCTACTATCATGCCATGTCCGGGTAGTCTAGGATCCACTAACATGCCTTACTTGTTATTCTTGTGATCTTGCCAGTAATATTAGACCGCTAATATGATCAAAATAGTAATTAAATATCTAAGAAGACTAGAGTTCATTTTCTTAATCATCTAGAAAGAGAATTGATTCCTCCGTGGATAATCGTGTTCCTGATATTATATTATTGAATATTATTAACCTTGGCAAATGAGTTTCAAAACAAAGATTTAAATGCTATTTTTCGTGTTCCTTTAAGAGGATTTTATCATTTCCTGAGAAACTATTTTCCTGAATAAAATGCGGATCTATTATGTGAATACGTGTACATATGAGCACCTGAGTGCAGGTATGATACGCGAGCAGGTTAGCCTTATTATTTTTATGTTGAACGCGTCACATGATTGATTCGCGAGCGGGGAAAATAGACGCATCTATGGTTCGGACTGTTCGACCCTCGGCAGTGCACAATTTATGTTTATGTTGGTTCGGGCCGTCGACCCTCGGCATTGCTTGCGCATGATATTTACTGCATATTACTGTGATTTATACATGTTTATCGGCCTAAGGAAGTTTTAATGTCCAGTTATGAGGAAGGAGAATTGATGTGTAAAATGTGAAATAAGTCTGATGTTTCTTATCCCGGATTATGATTTAAATTGTCAACTGAAATGACGAAGATTAAAGTGTTAAATGTGGAAGGAGTTGATATTATTTATTCCTGATTTTAATAAATTGTCTATGACATTCATGCTTAGTGTCTCACTTGAATATACTAAATTGACCTCTAGCAAGGGTCTAATTCGACCTCTCGTCACTACATCTCTGAGGTTAGGCGGGCGACTTACTGAGTACACGTTGTTTTCGTACTCATGCTACACTTGCTGTGCATTTTTATTGCACAGGTAATTCCATAGCGACATGGCTGGTCTGGGGACTTAGGCAAGCTGCATCATCTGGAGGTGGTCCGCAACTGACAGAGTCTCCCTCATATTGTATTTATTTCCATTTTAAATTCCTTGTCCAATTTGTATTTCAGATAAGCTTTGTAATATTTGTGAAATTCTTAGAATTTGCTCATGTACTTGTGTCATCGGGTTCTAGGATGTGTTTGGAATTTAATTGAATAATTGGAATAGTTTACCTGTCATGTTTATTTGATAATTTTTTTTTATGACTTGTAAGTGAAAGGTAATAATTTCAAAAAATGTTAAAATAGAAAATTATTTCAACTAATTAATGATTGGCTTTCCTGACGGTGGTGTCCGGCGCCATCACGACCTTAATAGATTTTGGGTCGTGACAACATGGTATCAGATCTCTAGGTTCCCTTAGGTTTCACGAGTCATGATCAAGTCTAGTAGAGTCTTGCGGATCGGTACAGAGACGTCTGTACTTATCTTCGAGAGGCTACAGGGCTGTTAGGAGTACTTCCCTTCTTGATTCCTCATCGTGTGATTCGATTCCTTTAAGGCTTATGCCTATGTTTCTTCCTACTCAATCTTACGCGTCGCGAAACGTTTGCTATGAATTAGGAATTTGAGGGATTGAAATGGTGCTACGGATATGATGCGAGATGCTTTCCATGTGTAATTGGTTGGGGCTGTTGTTGTTGCCCTGCAGAAGAATATTATGTTGTTTCAACTCAGTAGCTGTGTTTCTGAGAACCTTGAGGTTATGCTCAGGTGGTGATGATGTTGCGATTGGTTATCGCGTGATGTCAATATGATGATAGAATTCTTGCCCATATGCTGGGGATGATGAATGGCTTGAAGAGAGGTCTTCTCAGGGCGCGAATTTGAGATTTCAGCATTTTAGTTCCGGCAGAGAAAAGGCATTTGGATTATGAATGGTCCGGTTGGGGTTGATAAAGTAGTAAGACTTGGTGTTTTCAAGTGAGGTGGGATATGCACCTGTGATGTGATGTCGTCGTCACTGATAGAATGGAATATGTTAAGTTTGTCGGTGTTGTGGCTTCTTCGGTTGCATGGGATCAGAGTATTGTGAAGAAGTATTGAAGAAGCGGATGATCTTCAGTACCGGATAAGTGTTGATAATGAAGGCAGCTAGAGAAAGATGATCTTCACAGAGTTTGAAGTCGTGGTGATCTGCTGGTTTAAGAGCTACGGAGAATGATATTGAATTGAGGCTAGGTGGTGGTTCCATTTGTAGGAGGCCAGGTGTAAGGAGCGGAAGTCGAGAAGTCACAAAGTGGGGGAGCGACATCATAGCTTGGAGTTAGAAGGTATTGCAGCGCAGTTAGTAGATGTCCATGGGGAGCGGACGGACTGGTAAGGTTGGTGAATGAGAATGGACTTAGGATGGAGTATTGGTTCCGTAGAGATAGTGCAGTATGACGTCGTTGGGAGGTGTCCGTTGGTGATGTACATAGGTGGGTCACCTCTTGTGAGTAGGTTAGCGGTCGTGTGGTTGGCAAGTTCCTGTGAGGGATTTTAGTGGCTGTTCGGTAGGAGGCAGGACGTGTGAATGGTGCTAGAGAATTTGAGTATTTAGGGAGTGCTAACAAGAGAATTTGGAAGAATTGGACGGATTGGTTGAGCAAGATCATGCTAACAAAGGAGAAAGGATCCCAACCGGGTCTAGAGTGGTGCAAGGAGTAGCTTCGGGCTAAGTGAGGGAGTTGATTGTATTCGGGGCCAATCAGAGTGGGTGACTCTCAATAGCGTTCCTAATGAGTTCAAGAGTAAGAATGCGGCATTTAAGGGTTTCAGGAAGCTGTATGAGTAAGAATGGAGCTTTTGCAGTGTAATTTAAGAGGGAGGAAATGGTTGGAGTGTTCTATGATATGTTTCAGCGTGCAGGATAGTATTGGGAAAGTGAGAGAAGTAAACTCCGGGTCGTAGAAAGATTTTCAGGAGGGTATGAGACGGTTGTGAGACTGAGACATCATGGTCTCGTGAATTAAGGCCACTCGGGATGAGCGAGGATTGAGTTGCTATGAGTTGAATGGGGTTACTATTATTTCTGAGGTAGTTAAGAATGATTAAAAGAAGATAGATTGATTAGCCATGGTTGAAATGGCACCTTTACGGCAGTGATCAGTTCTTTCGATGTGATTAAGTTATGCATGTGGTTTGTGCCGGTGTGCTAGGCATGTCATCCGTCGAAATAGATTTTTATTTGGAAGCATTCAAGTATTATGACCTGTCAGGTGTAGGCGGATCCCGGAAGGGTTATGGTGGTTCAGACCACTACTTAAGGATTTGCATGTATTGTGATTGTGGGAATTTACTCGTGTGTTGTGACTGTTCTCGAATTTGAGGTAAGTAAAAGGTTTCTATATGATGCAGTGTTCACCCTATTAATGGTTCAGAAGTTATGATGGAATTCTTGCGCTATCTCATATTGGCAGGTTAGGTGCGGTAAGCAGTATGTAACTGGGAGTAAGAATCGAGATTGCAGTTTGGTGTTAACAAGGATTTCATGAGCTTGGATGAGCAAGAAAAAGTGATTTGAAAGTTCAGAGTAAGCTGGTGTTATCTTCAGTGTCATCTGAGATCAATATTCGGTGAAAGAGGCTTTGTACCCTGGTCATGGGTTCTTGATGTGTTTTGCAGTATTAGTGTGGTCGGTGATGCGAATGTGCAGACTTGTTACCTGGTGTGGATGGTCGTGGAAGCATAACCACGAGAAGATTGTATAAATGTGACATGTAGTCACTTAATGGATTGAAGATTTGGACTGAGTATAAAGAAGTGCAATATTGCTTATTTGAGAATTTATGCCTGGAAGGCATTCAGTTCATTTGGTTGTGGATTGAGGGGTGTTTGTCTCGGCTATGATGGTTGTTCTCGCGTATTATGAGAGAAAGTGGGTTAATATGGACCCAGGTAAAGCTATTAGCTTAGTTTGGTGCGAGCAAGGTAGACTCGATGTTTGTGGATGGATTTAAATATGATTATGGGCTCTGTATGAGCCAGACATGTTCATTTCAGTAGAGCACTTTTCATGGAAAGGTATTAGGATAGCAGATGTTGTTCCGTCTTCGTCAAATTCATGTGATAATATGATTGTGCCGTCTGAGTTGTGAAACGGCTTGATAATTTCTCATGTGTTGAGGTTCCACGTAGTGGGTATGTTATGTGAGCGGGATAGCTCTTGAGATCCAGAGTGTGTGTGTGTGTGTGTATATATATATATATATATCGCACGTCAGTTGTGCTTGAGTTTTGTGAGCATATGGCTTTATCAGTCTCCTCAGGATGGTATTGTGCACTTAGCGTGCTTGTGACCGATGTTCGATATTTGTGGTAGTGAGAAATTTAGCTCGGTGTGTGTCTTCTTACATGAATTTTATGTTATTTGGATCGGGTGGCACACCGCCACGGTTATGTTATTTGGATCAGGTGGCACGCTACCACAGTTATGTTATTTGGATCGGGTGGCACGCCGCCACGATTATGTTATTTGGATCGGTGGCACGCCGCCACAGTTATGTTATTTGGATCGGGTGGCACGCCACCACGGGCATGTTGTTTGGATTGGGTTGCACGTTGCAACAGTGTGAT
Source organism: Nicotiana paniculata (assembly GCA_005239505.1). NCBI lineage: Eukaryota > Viridiplantae > Streptophyta > Magnoliopsida > Solanales > Solanaceae > Nicotiana > Nicotiana paniculata. The sequence continues at coordinate 20,757 of ML306762.1, forward strand.
GATGAGTCAGGTCCCTATATTTTTTTTTTTATTATAGGCCTGGCAGAGAAATTTCAGGTGTTGGAACTAGGTTCTGAGCTTATTATATGGATAAAAGAAGAAACCTTCAGATTTGATCAAGCTAATGTACTCAACTGGGTTGTGGTAGCACGGGCAGGTGCTCGAGGTGTTAAATATTGATTTCAGATAACTCCAGAGCAGTTCTTGGCTCGTTCGAGGATGAACGTCTGTTTAAGTGGGGGAGAATGTAACGACCCGACCGGTCGTTTTGAGCTCTAGCGCGTCGTTTAGCAGTTTGAGGTCATGAGCAGCTCCGTTTCAGGTATTATGACTTGTAGGTGTGGTTGGAATTGAATTTCGGGAAGTTTAGAGTCAATTTGGAAAGAAAATTCTCATTTCAGAAGCCTTAAGTTGGAGAAATCGACTAAGATTGAAATTTTGATTAAACGACCTCGGAATCAAGATCAGAAAGTTCTAGCAGGTTCCTTATGATGATTTCGGACTTGGGCATATGTCCGGATCGGGGTTTGGATAACCCGGGAGCGTTTCGGCGCATATTGTGGAAGTCAACAATTTTGAAGATATTTCCTAAGTTTGGCTTGGAGCGCATTTCAGTGATATTGTTCTCCGTTTGGGATTCCAAGCCTGGGAATAGCTTCATATGGTGATTCTGGAGTTGGGAGCGCGATCAGAAGTGAATTCGGATGTCCATAGGTTATTTTAGAGTCATTTGGCTAAAGATAGAAATTTGAAGGTTTTTGAGAAATCCGACCGGAAGTGAAAATTTTGATATCGGGGTCGGAATGCGATTCCGGAAGTTGGAGCAGGTCCGTAATTTTGAATATGAATAGTAAAATTTGAGGTCAATCGTACGTGATTTGATAGGTTTCGGCATCAGATGTGGAAGTTTGAAATTTCAAAATTCATAAAGTTGAATTTTAGTGCGATTCATGATTTCAGCGTTGTTTGATGTGATTTGAAGCCTCGAGCAAGTCTGTGTGAGGTTATGAGACTGAGTCATGTGATTTGGACGGGGTCCCGAGGGCCTCGGGTGTGTTTCGGGGTGGTTCCGGGTTATTTCAAGTGTTTGGTTGATGCTGTTTTCTGGTGTTTTGGGGACTCAGTGCGATCACAGCCTTAGCTGTGCGATCGAAGCCTTAGCTGTGCGATCACTGAGAAGAATTTGAGGGCTGGAATTTTTGGCTTGTGCGATCGCACAAGAAGGAATTCAACCACACAAAATAAAAATGAGGCTGCAGGTTTTGGCTTGTGCGACCGCAGGTGTGACTGTGCGATCACACAGGGTGTGCTGGGAGGCTTCTGGGATTTTGCTTGTGAGATTGCGGTGGATGTTGTGCGATTGCACAAAAGGTTCGTCTAGGTAGTGTTCTATTTTATAACGGGATTTTGGCCATTTCCTCATTCTTTCACTTGGTTTGGACAACTTTGAGGAGCTTCAAGAGGGATTTTCATTATGTTTTACTAGGTAAGTAATTCCTTCATGTTTCTAAGTTAAATACAAGGTTATTACATGGAATTATACATTGGAATTTGTATAAAAACTAGGGTTTTTGGAGAAAAAACCTAGAAATTTTATTTTGGATTTCTACCACGAATTTCAGCATGGAATTTAGAGTAAATTGTTTATTTGAGCTAGTAAGGCTATGGGTAGAGTATATCTTCGAGAAATTTCGAAATTCGGGCACGTGGGCCCGATGGGAGTTTGGTCAATTCACTGAGCGGAGTTGGGAAATTATATAATTTGAATTGTTGCAAATATTAGAGTATATTTTCATTGGTTTGTCGTTATTTTGATAGTTTTGGGGCACTGTGCGTCCATTGGAGTCGTCGGAAGGGCTTGGAAGCCTGTTATGAAATTTCGGAGCGAGGTAAGTCTCCTTTCTAACTTTGTGAGGGGGAATTGTCCCCCTAGGTGAACTAATTAAGTATGTGCTACTATCTGTGGGGGGTACGTACACACGAGGTGACGGGAGTCCGTGCGTAGCTATTATCATGCCATGTCCGGGTAGTCTAGGACCCACTAGCATGCTGTAACGACCCGATCAGCTGTTTGGAGCTCTAGCGCGCCGTTCAGCGGTTTGAAGTCATGAGCAACCCCATTTCAGGTATTATGACTCGTGGGCATGATCGGAGTTGAATTTCGGGAAGCTTAGAGTCAATTTGGAAAGAAAATTTTCTTTTCAGAAGCCTTAAGTTGGAGAAATCAACTGAGATTGGAATTTTGAGTAAACGACCTCTGAATTAGGATTTGAAGGTTCCAGCAGGTTTGTATGATGATTTCGGACTTGGGCGTGAATGGGATATGCACCTGTGACGTGTCATCGTCGTCATTTATCAAATGATATCTGTTAATTTGTCGGTGCTATGGGTTCCTCGGCTGTGTGGGGTCAGAGTATTGAGAGGAAGCATTGAAGAATGCGGTTAGCAGAGATCGTGAGGTGTAGTCATTTATCAAATCTTGATTCTTCACTTGCTCGCTCTTCTTGACCTTAGTTTGGATCTTGATGCTCTTTGAAGAAAAGATTATGACTCAATTTCCTTGTTCCAAAGTGAGAAGATGAATCTTGAGATGTTGGGTTGGTGACACATTGTAAAAGTTAACTCCAACTATCTTGTCTTTGAAAGACTTCTTTATTCTTATAAGAAATGGAAACTATAAGCTTTAACCGTCACTATACAGCGGGGCCTGCAAAGCCATCAAAGACGAACAAAATGAAAAAAAAAATTTCTGCCCAGTTTGGACTAGGAAAATTTTGCGAGTTATCAGAGAAAGCTATAAACTATCTAATTTATTGAATGGCACACAGAAACAGTAGTATAAACTAGATAAAAGGGATAAAATTTTTAACGAGGGATTGTGTACCCTACGTTACCAAGAGGATAGGTAACCAGGGGTCGGTGCCCTGTATTACTGAAAGGGAAAGTAACCAGGGGTTGACACCCTGTATCACTAGGAAGGACTGTAACCGGGGGTTGGCTCCCTGTATTTACTGATAGGGAATGTAACCAGGGGTTGTCACCCTGTATTACTGAGAAGGTATGTAACCAGGGGTTGGTACCCTGTATTACTGGAAAGGAATGTAACCAGGGGTTGGTACCTTGTATTACTGAAAAGGAGTGTAGCTAGGGGTTGGCGCCCTGTATTACTAAAAATGGAAAGTAACCAGGGGTTGTCACCCTGTATCACTAGGAAGGAATGTAACTAGGGGTTGGTACCCTGTATTACAGAAAGGAAAAGTAACCAGGGGTTGGTACCCTGTATTAGGAATGTAACCAGGGGTTGGTACCCTGTATTACTAGAAAGGAATGTAACCAGGGGTTGACACCCTGTATTACTGAGAAAAATTGTAACCAGGGGTTGGTACCCTGTATAACTGGAAAGAACTGTAACCAGGGGTTGGCACCCTGTATTACTGAAATGAAAAGTAACCAGGGGTTGGCGCCTGTATCACTAGGAAGGAATGTAACCAGGGGTTTGTACCCTGTATTACAGAAAGGGAATGTAACCAGGGGTTGGTACCCTGTATTACTGAAATGAAAAGTAACCAGGGGTTGGTGCCCTGTATCACTAGGAAGGAATGTAACCAGGGGTTGGTACCTTATATTACTGAAAGGAATGTAACCAGGGGTTGGTACCCTGTATTACTGAAAGAAATGTAACCAGGGGTTGGTACCCTGTATTACTGGAAGGAAATGGAACCAGGGGTTAGCGCCCTATATTATTGATAAAGTGCTGAATCCCTCTAGGTGAAAAGATCTACCTGAGTTAAGCTACGTAAAACATCCTGAGTGAAGAGTACTTCTACTCATAACGATGAGTTGGATCCCTCTAGTTGAAATGGTTCTACCCGAGTTAAGCTACGTAAAACTCCCTGAGCGAAGAGTACTTGTACCCGGAACTATGAGCTGGATCTCCTAGGCGAAACGGTTCTACATGGGTTAAGCTACAAATATGGGAGGTGTAAACAGTAGTGATGCATGCTGAAAATAAAAGAAAATGGAGATTTTAAAGAGCTTACATTTGGTGACATTCGTCCTTTGAGAATTTCCATTCTGCACTTCTTTGTTTCTGCTTCAAACAAACAAAAATTTGTGAGTTTTCAAAGTGGTGGACGGTTTGTGGCCTTGATGCCCTGTTGTAGTTTGAATTCACGGCCACTCTATTGTTGAAGAAACTGATTCTATCAGTGTGGTACCAAGGTGCTCAGATACTCTGTTTTGCATTCTGGAGACCTTGTTTTTCGACGATTCCCCTGATTGTTTCATACTCGGATGTCCGTGGTACCGCTAAACCTTGTCCCTAAGGCAAGGCAATTTTTATCTTTGAAATCAAACTCAATTGTCTTTCACCCAGTACCAGTTTGTGTCCGTAGAGCTTATCAATTTTTCTCATGAAGCATGTCTTTCTTAGGCGACCTTTTCAGTTTCTTTGAGACACTTTTTCCGCCTTATCAAATGAGATCACAGATGGATTTTGCCTTCGTCAATGCCATATATTCCCTAAATTGTGCTCGATATTACGGGGAAACTGTATCCAGTTTTGCAGCCATTTCTTTGCTTCGATTTTGTGCAGGATTAGACCGGAATACTCAAAGAAAAATTATGGGTAAAAACAGAAGAATAATTAAAAGTGAAATAGAATTGTGCTTAACAAAAGGTGTCCCTTTCGAGAAAAGGAATAGGGAGACTTATCTGGAGGTATGTGCCGACTTCAATGAATCATAACATGCATTTTGGACTGGCCGCCTGATCCGTCTAAGCTGTCTAATTCTCAAAATCCATCGCAAATATTCATCTTGAAACTGTCTTGGTTGTGCTCATGCCGGAGTATTCAAAACCCTCATTCGGTTAGTAGCGACCTTTGCGGGTTTTTGCTAAGTGACCTCTCTTGTTTCTCTACTCACCGTTTCCTTATGGTGCCCATTTGGGTTTTCACCAACAAGACTCTCTCATTTCTCTGCTCACCATCACCTTACAATGCCCATACGGGTTTTCATTTTTTTAACTAAGATACGACATGCAGAAGGTTGCCCAATGCCCCTGGCATGGGGACTTCAAATATTCTCAAAGATCGATCAAAATTTCTTAACAGGGAGAAGGCAAAAAGAACCTTGAATTGAATTACAACTTTTGGAACCGTTTCTATAGAAAAAAAATCGTAAAATAAAACAAACTCCTGCCCTAGTTTTGGAGTATTGGGAATATGGATTGATTTTGTGATGGGACCGAACCCAGGGTAATGCTGCCTGCGTATCCTTTCAGAATCAGGTCGTACGTAGTTCAATGACTCAGAAGATTTTTTTGTATGACTTTTTTTTTTTCCTGTTCTTTTTTTTACAAGAAAGTGACAAACAAAGAAGACAAATACGGTCAAAAGGGTTAACAAAAGGGTGACACCTATTTGGAATAGTGAGCAAATGATAGTCTTCGTCATCTCGATCTGAGAAAATCAATGCGTGAAAGTTCCCCGGTGGGTATATATCAGACATAATATCTTTTGAATGCATTTTCATAAATAGTCATGTCTGGTACCCGTCCTTCTTCATCTACCAAGTGCAAGGCCCCTTTTAGTAACATTTTCTTGATGATGTAGGGTCCTTGCCAGTTTGTGGAGAACTTTCCTTTAGCTTCTACTTGGTGTGGAAGAATGCATTTCAGAACGAGTTGGCCCACCTCGAAGTGACTTGGACGCACTTTCTTGTTGTAAGCGCGTGCCATTCTTTGCTGGTATAACTGGCCAAAGCACACTGCTGCTAGCCATTTTTCATCAATCAACATTAGTTATTCTAATCGGGTCTTTACCCATTCTGTATCTTCAATCTCGACTCCGCAATGATCTGAAGGGAGGGAATTTCGACTTCAGTCGGTATTACAGCTTCCGTTCCATATACCAACAGATAAGGAGTTGTACCAACGGATGTGCGAGCAGTCGTGCGGTATCCCAAAAGAGCAAAAGGAAAATTTTCATGCCATTGTCTGGAACCTTGGATCATCTTCCTAAGAATATTCTTTATGTTCTTGTTCGCTGCTTTAACGACTCCATTGGCTTTTGTCTAGTAAGGGGTAGAATGGCGATGCATAATTTTAAATTGATCGCATACCTCCTTCATCAAATTACTATTTAGATTGGTTGCATTGCCAGTGATAATGGTCTTTGGGATACCAAAATGACAGATGATGTTGGAATGAACAAAGTCATCCACTGCTTTCTTGGTGACTGCTTTGAAGGTGTTGGCCTCCACCCACTTGGTGAAGTAATCAATTGCAACCAAAATGAATCTATGCCCATTTGAAGCTTTTGGCTCGATTGGCCCAATAACATCCATTCCCCAAGAAACTAAGAGGCAAGGAGAGGACATGGGATGCAACTCCAAAGGTGGCGAGTGAATCAGGTCACCATGAATCTGGCATTGCTGACACTTCCAAATAAAACTGAAGCAATCTCGCTCCATAGTAAGCCAATAATACCCTCCCCATAGAATCTTCTTCGCCAAAACATATCCATTCATGTGAGGTCCACATACCCCTGAATGCACTTCACTCATGATCCGCGCAGCTTCTGTGGCATCTATGCATCTCAACAAGTTCAAATTTGGGGTCCTTTTGTTCAAAATTTCCCCATTCAGGAAGAAACTGTCGGCGAGCCGCCTTATAGTTCTTTTTTGATCTGCCTTGGCATGATCTAGGTATTCCCTTGTTTTCAGGAGTCGTTTTATGTCATGATACCATGGTTCACCATCTAGTTCTGTCTCAATAGTATTACAGTAACTGTGTTGATTCCGAACTTGGATTTCCAATGGATCAATTTGAGTGTTACCTGGATAAGGGAGCATCAAGGCTAAGGTAGCCAAGACGTCGGCTAGCTCGTTGTGAAACCTGGGAATGTACCTGAACTCGATGGATTTGAATCTTTTGCTCAAGTCTCGCACACATTGTCTGTATAGATTAAGCTTGATGTCTCGATTCTCCCATTCGCCTTGGGCTTGGCGGATAAGCAAATCAGAATCTCCCATAACCAATAGTTCATGCACATCCAGATCGAGGGCCATTTTCAGATCCATGATACAAGCTTCGTATTCTGCCGTATTATTGGTACAGAAGAAATGAGGTCGGGCCATTGCAGGGTAATGTTGTCCGATAGGTGAGATGAGGATTGCCCCGATCCCAACTCCTTTGATATTGACAGCCCAATGAAAATACGTTTTCCATACATGGCTATCGTTCGAAACTACTTCCTCTATTGAGTTGACCTCTTCGTCTGGGAATTATGTGCTGAGTGGCTTGTAATCATCATCAAATAGATTCTCTGCCAAATGATCTACCAAAGCCTGTGCTTTCATTGTGGTGCGAGTGACATAGACAATGTCGAACTCTATCAGCAGAATCTGCCATTTTGCGAGCCTGCCAGTGGGCATTGGCTTTTGAAAGATGTACTTCAAAGGAACCATTCTGGATATGAGGTAAGTGGTTTAGGCTAGGAGATAATGCCTCAGCTTCTGAGAAACCCAAGTCAAGGCACAACACGGCCTTTCTAAAAGGGTGTACTTAACCTCATAATTGGTGAACTTCTTGCTCAAATAATAGATTGCCTGTTCATTTTTTCCTGTTGCATCATGTTGCCCCAGAACTCATCCAAAGGAATTATCCATCACTGATAGATATAAAAACAAAGGCCTACCAGGTTCAGGTGGGACCAGTACAGGGGGTTTTGACAGATAGTCTTTGATCCTATCAAAAGCTTTTTGGCAATCGTCCGTCCACTTGATAGCACCATCCTTTTTCAAAAACTTAAAGATGTTCTCGCATGTGGTTGTGAGCCGAGAAATGAACCTATTGATGTAGTTCATCCTCCCGAGAAATCTCATGACTTTCTTTTTGTTCTTCGGGGGTGGCAGATCTCGAATGGACTTTATCTTAGATGGATCCAATTCGATGCCTCTCTGGCTGACTATAAAACCAAGGAGTTTCTCAGATGGAACCCCAAATGCACACTCGACTAGATTAAGCTTAAGGTCATACCTTCGAAGTCGTTCGAAGAACTTTTTCAAGTCGCGTACGTGATCAGCTTCTGTCTTTAATTTTATGATGACATCATCGACATATACTTCAATCTCTTTGTGCATCATGTCATAGAAAATGGTGTTCATGGTCATCATGAAAGTTGCCCCTGCATTCTTCAAACCGAATGGCATGACCCCGTAACAATAAGTACCCCACGGAGTGGTGAAAGCGGTCTTTTATGCGTCATCCTCATCCATTAGAATCTGGTGGTACCCAGCATGGAAATCCACGAACGATTGTATCCCATGCTTTGCACAATTATCTACAAGAATGTGGATGTTTGGCAAAGGAAAATTATCCTTTAGACTTTCTTTGTTCAGGTCTCTGTAGTCAACACAGACTATAGTTTTTCCATCCTTCTTTGGAACATGCACAACATTTGCCACCCAGGTTGTGTATCGAATAACTCTGACCACATTGGCGCTCAACTGATTCATTATTTCCTCTTTGATTTGTCACTCATGTCCGTTTTAAATTTTTGTTGCTTTTGTTGGACTGGTGGAAAATCAGGATATGTGGGAAGCTTATGAACCACTAGATCAGCACTTAAACCGGCATATCATCATAAGACCAAGAAAACACGTCTCTGTATTCAAATAAAAGTTGAATCAAGGAATCTCTATTTTTTTGTTCAGTGTGAATGCTTATCTTTGTTTTTCTAACTTCTTCATTACTTCCGTATTAATGGACTCTACTTCATTGAGGTTGTGCTTAGGCTTATTTTCAAATTGTTCCAACTCTCTGGTTATTTCCTCAACAACCTCATCTTCATCATATTCAACCTCTTGATGCATTATTTCGAAATTAGACAGCTTTTTAAGATCTGAGTGTGAATTTCGCCTGCATGTCATGTTATTAAAACCGACATTAACAAAACTGAAATGGAAACAAAATGAATGGAATTAGGAAAAGGAAAAGATACAAAATTTAATACAAAACTAAACTGCATTTCATTGAATTCAAAAGGATAGAAGGGTTAAACAAAACAATCATACTGAGATGTTTGGATTACAACCTTGAAAGTAACCCAAAGTACAAAAAAGAAGCTGCAAAATCAAACTACCAAGACTCCTTCCTTGTGGGGAGAGTAGTTGCTTCCCAATTGTTGAGCTTGGTGTCTGGGCCAATTAGTTGCATATCAGTACGACTAGTGCCTTCACCAGCCTGGATCATATTCACTTCAGAAAAAATCTGGCTGAGTCCATGGCAAATTTCATCAATGTCTCCCTGCGCCGAGGAATTTTGACCTTCTTGGAGTGTGGCTTGAGAAAAGTGTATGAAATGTGAGGGATAGGTTGTTGCAAGACCCATCCATGCTTTTTGCGGTGCTTGGCTTTGTCTTCGTCTGCTTGTGTTGGCCTGAAGCCTAAACCAAAAGTATCATGGTTACTGAACGGAGAAATGGGCTCCAGAATTCCTTGGAATGATACCCCCAACCCTTTTCCTGGCTCATAACCCTGTCTCAGCATAAGTGCAACCACTATTACATATGTGGCGGAAAGACGAGAATGCAGAATGGGCCTTCCTTCCTCAATATGGTCCATAACAACCACTTCAAAAGCCTGATAGACAATGGACTTGCACTCTTCCTTGGCCTCAATACAGGGGATTAACGGGTATTTATAAATGGACGACTCATCTTCCCCATAAACAATAATTTCTTTCCTGTCATGTTTGAATTTGAGCATCTGATGCAAGGTGGATGGCACAACTCAGGCCATATGGATCCATGGCCTTCCAAGAAGAAAGTTATAAGAAGTGTCCATGTCCACTACCTGGAAGATAATTTAAAAGTCAACTGGCCAATCATCATGGTGAGTTTGATCTCCCCAATGGTATCTCTCGCTGAGCCATTAAAAGCCCGGATACAGACATTGCTGGGTTGGATTCTGTATGTATTGATCTTCATGCTTTGCAAGGTGGAGATAGGGAATACATCTACGCTCGATCCTCCATCAACCATGATTCACTTTACGTAGTGCCCCTCACATTTAACAGTCAAGTGTAAAGCCCTTTGTGCCCGACTCCTTCTTCGGGGAGTTCATCATCAGTAAAGGTGATTTTATTCACCTCAAAAAATCTGTTGGCCATCATCTCTAACTGATTCACTGTGGTCTTCTCTGAGAAATGTGCCTCATTCAGGATTTTGATTAGTACACGAGCATGCTCTTTTGAATGTATGAGCAGAGATAATAGAGAGATTTGGGCAGGAGTCTTTCTCAGCTGCTCAATGATTGAGTAATCCTAAACTTTCATCTTTTTCAAAAACTCTTATGCCTCTTCTTCAGTGACTGGTTTCTTTATTGGCAATTGTCTTTCTCTGATTTGCTTGGACTTCCTCAACTTTTCTAAAGAGTAACACCTCCCCGATCGAGTCAAACCTCCAGTTTCCCCCACTTCTTCTATGATTTCCTTGCCTTTGTAGGTCATCACAGTTTTGTTGTAGTTCCAAGGAATGGTTTTCGTGTTTGCCACAGGGGGTTGCACAACATGTTTGATTATGATCGGCTCTGTTATACCCTTCATACCACCCTGATTCTGCGTTGTGTTGGGGTAGCCTCCAAGGACATACAACCTTGGGCTTGGAACATTGGAGCGAACTTCCAACCTCGAGCCTTTGGGAACAAATAAATTTACCTTTTCTAAGCTCAGGGCGTCTTTCACAATCAATGGTACGTCTCGGCTTGGACTGACTTCCAGTTTGGTTCCCTCTTGAATCGTTCCTGCTGTCATTTCTGCTCGACCAGCCGTCTTGCATTCTTGAGCTTGGCGAATCATTCCCACAAAGTGAACATCATTATGTATTGACAAGGGGTTGTTGGGCACATTAGGAGGGCCCTCATCATTTGTCACTACAATCAGTTTTTCAGCAATTAGTCTTTTTATGGCTCTTTTAAGAGTTCAACAGTCATCAATACTATGTCCCGGGGCACCTGAATGATATTCACATCTAGAATTTGCTTGAAATCCGTGTGAATCAGGATGCATATGGTGGGGGAGCAATGGGTCTGATCACGCCTATTTGCTTCAACTTCTGGAATAGACTAGAGTATGATTCAGCCAATAGAGTGACTTTTTCTGCCGGTCTCTGCTATCGACCATAATCTTGCCTGGGATGAGCATTGTAGGGTGCCCAAAAATTTTGCTGCTGAGGCCGGGGGATCCTTGGAGCTGGTGCCCGTACTTGCTGATTGAGAATTTCAACGTATTCAGTTTGAGTCGAAGAAAATTGATTACACTAAGATTTTTTGCACTTCTTTTAACTGTAATTAATAACACTATTAATTCCCCGGCAACGACGCAAAAATTTGATCACGCCCAACTATGACTTATAAAAAGGACAAAGCGGTCACTGCAAATATATTTCGGTTATCAAGTCCGGAATCGAATCCCATAGGGAATTAACCTATCAATCACAACTATCAGACTCACACAATTTTACGTAATCAACTTTCAAAGATATTTGAGTAACAAATGGGATGTTTACTAACTAACTATTACATAATGAGAATGCAGTAACTAAGAACTAACTAAGAACGTGTTGTAGAAAATAATTGGAATGATTAAGGATATGATTTCCCCTATTGTCGGAGTCCTTTCCTCTATGTTTGTTATAGATTTGCCTACGTCTTCTCTATCGATCATGAGCACTCTGACTATTGTAACTCTCTCCCGATTAATTACAAAAATTTACTAGAGATATTCTCCCGAATTACGCTAGCTAACTTTAATTACAGCTCACTTAGATTGCACCCAAGGTTTCGTTATCCCTAATCCCACCTTTAAACCCTTCGTATTGATCCCTCATATGCGTCAGGAGTGATGTTGTTCAACAATGACCTAAATATGTGCTCTCTCCCGATTAATGCACACTAAATAGGTACAGCTAATTGAGGGCCTTTCAATCAACAACAAGAAGCATATAGTTGAACGAATAGAGAGAAAACTATGGAAAATCTTTATTAACATAACGAGAAATTCATCCTTCAATAGGTTCCATCAAAACCATAGATTAGAAGTTTAGCTACTCATACTAATGCAAAACACAACACTAATATAATTCGTAATCCACAAATAGAAGTAAGAAGAAGAAGATAAAGACTCTGATGAATTGATTTGTCTTCTCTCCTTTGTTCTTGCCTCCAAAATCATCTAAAACAAGCTTAATCTGACTTCTGGGCGAGTTTAGGCTCTAACAGGATTAGGTTAGTCGCCCAGGAAATTACACAAAAGCCCTTGCATTATATCGGGCCTGGCAGCCCCGTTCGCGGTCGGGGATTCAACCGCGGATCCGGCCACAGCCTTTCACCTCTTCAGTGCCTCACTTCGCGAGCTGCTTCGTGCCGCGGACCTGCCTTTTGTGTTTTTTCTTGCTTTTCTCGCTCTTTTCACTCGGGCTATCCGTTGATTGGCCTTGTATGTTTATAACGACTTAAAAACACCTTTTATCTTCCTCCTAGCTTGGAGAGGATCCTGCAAAACATAAATTTCTCAATTAGAGCATTTTGTTATCTTTTAACATTCCAACATCAATAAAGTGAGGTTAAATTAGAGTGTAAATAGCATCTAAAATACGTAATTATAAGCTACTATCACACGCCCAAAGATGCCTGATAAAAAGGACAAAGTGGTCGATGCAAATATATTCCGGTTATCAAGTCTGGAGTCGAATCCCACAGGGAATTAACCTATCAATCACAGCTATCAGACTCACACAATTTCACGTAATCAACTTTCCAAGATATTTGAGTAACAAATGGGATGTTTACTGACTAACTATTACTTAATGAGAATGCAGTAACTAAGAACTAACTAAGAACGTGTTGTAGACAATAATTGGAATGATTTAAGGTTATGATTTCCCCTATTGTTAGAGTCATTTCCGCTATGTTTGTTATAAATTTGCGTACGTCTTCTCTATCGATCATGAGCACTCTGACTGTCGTAACTCTCTCCTGAGTAATTACAATAATATACTAGACATATTCTCCTGAATTACGCTAGCTAACTTTAATTACAGCTCACTTAGATCGCACCCAAGGTTTCGTTATCCCTAATCCCACCTTTAAACCCTTCGTATTGATCCCTCATATGCGCCAGGAGTGATGTTGTTCAACAATGACCTAAATATGTGCTCTCTCCCGATTAATGCACACTAAATAGGTACAGCTAATTGAGGGCCTTCCAATCAACAACAAGAAGCATATAGTTGAACGAATAGAGAGAAAACTATGGAAAATCTTTATTAACATAACGAGAAATTCATCCTTCAATAGGTTCCATCAAAACCTAGATTAGAAGTTCAGCTACTCATACTAATGAAAAACACAACACTAATATAATTCATAATCCACAAATAGAAGTAAGAAGAAGAAGATAAAGACTCTGAAGAATTGATTTTTCTTCTCTCCCTTGTTCTTGCCTCCAAAATCGTCTAAAACAAGCTTAATCTGACTTCTGGGCGAGTTTAGGATTTTATAGGTTTAGGTTAGTTGCCCAGGAAATTATACAAAATCCCCTGCATTATATCACGCCTAGAAGCCCCTCCGCGGTCACGGATTCAGCCGCAGATTTTCACCTCTTCACTACCTCACTTCGTGAGCTGCTTCGCGCCCAGGTCCGCGGTCGCGGACCTGCCTTTTGCGTTTTTGCTTGCTTTTCTCGCTCTTTTTCACCTGGGCTATCTGTTGGTTGGCCTTGTATGTTCATAATGACTTCAAAACACCCTTTATCTTCCTCCTAGCTTGGAGTGGCTCCTGCAAAAAATAAATTTCTCAACTAGAGCATTTTGTTATCTTTTAACATTCCAACATCAATAAAGTGCGGTTAAATTAGAGTGTAAATAGCGTCTAAAATACGTAATTATAATCTAATATCAACACCCCACACTTAAACTATTTCTCGTCCTCGAGCAATAAAACCTCACTCTATAGGCCTAACTTCACTAAACAACTTCCCTACTCCTCACACCAAGAATATTTCACAATGGTCAACTACATTAGTGTAACATCCACACCTCAAGAGTGGACTCTCTCCCTGGCCACGCAATGTCCTTAACCAGCTTACTTACTCTAAGTCAGAGGTCCAAACTTACCTCCCTTTCATGAATCAAGTGCCTCACCACGAAAGAGACTTATTTCATAATAAGTACAATTCACGAACACTGAGGACTTCAAATGAAATAAAGTTCGCTCACCCTCAGAAAGAACATTCTTGTGCCACAAAAAAATGCACCATAAGCTTGCCCGTAGTGTAGTACTTTACTAGTCGAGCTTGTTTAGTCTAGGATGAATTAGGACTTAATTTGGATGTAATGTAGGCTACAGGTTGGCTAGGATACATTTAGATATAATAGTGACCACACCTCCCTAAGCAGTTTAATACATATATTTTAAAATTCAAGACCATACTTATGTCAAACCGCAACTCCACCTTCACATCAATATGTGTTACCCCATACTTATTTAAGAACAATTATGTCAAAATCCACCACCATCAAGGATTATTCTTCACACAATACAACTCATTTTTTTTCAATTTAGGTGGGTTTTAGCATGATTCTTTTTTCAGCACAGTGCACCTTTTTCCTTATTTCATCAGTTCCACTCAAAAGCCAAACCATTCACCCCACACTTTAACTTTTACATAAATCATCCCAATTCAAGTGCTCATGAGAGGTGACAAGGTTCAAATAGATGAATAATTCAAACTTGGGTAAGGGCTATAATATGGTTTCCAAAGAAACAGGATTACAGGCTCAAAGGGGTTAACTATGGTATAAAGCAATTAGGTGGATGGAATATGCATATATATGGTTCAACAAAGAAATTCTTATATCACTTCCTAGACCAAATAAGACTACCATTTCGCTTTGCAAACACACGGGGCAAGTTCTAGGCGTTCTATGTCAGCACAGATTACAGCAAGCCTTACACACACATGGCACATGACTCAATCCAGATTAGATCATCAGACACTCCGCTCAGGGTACTTAAGCCAGATTAAGAACACACATTTTAAGGCCTTCTCACAAGAGTTAACCAATGAGCCTAAGTGTCACACTAAAAGTAGTCTATATTCAAGGAATTATGGATTTGAGGAATCCTATTTCAACACTGCCCCTCGCCCATAGGTTCCTAACTAAAAAAATGAAAAACTAACTACACCCGGTTCAAATAAACCCTTAGAAAAGAACCGTGGTTTAAAGAAAAACCAAGGGGGAGTTAATACACTACTACAAAATAAAAATCTTTTTGGTTTTTTTTTGTTCGACTTCAATCCCTCAAGAAACCCGTCGAGTGATATCCATCATCGGGCCAAGTTGAAATTAATTTATCAAAAGAAACTTCAAAACCGACTATATACACATACAACAACATACAACATCATACCCCAACCCACACTTAAAAAATTGGCATGTCCCCATGTCATATAAAATAAAGCAACGTAAGGTAAGGGGACTTCCCTGGTGACTTAGTCCTGGTCGGATACAGTGCCAGGGTCGAGGTGACATGCTCGTCCCAGTGCTCGAAGCCAGCCCATGATCTTCATTTCGGAATTCGCACTTTTGGGGCCTAAGGCATCAAATCTAGTCCCCAACTCCGTGACGGAAGTGCACAGTCCTGCCATGTCTTGTTCTAGGGCTGTCATGCGCGTGCTCCGTCTACCCTGGGATGGTCCTGCCTCCTCTATTTCTTGTCCCTGTGAGGGTGGGATATGCATAACGTCCTCCTGACTGCCATCATCATCCTCAAACTCATCATAGTTTTCATTGTTATTTGGCCCACGTGCCACCGGGTCTCTCCCGACGGTCACTTTGTCGGCTCGCTCGGAACTTGGCCTCCTTCTTCACCACGCCATCTGCATTGGGGTTCTCGGACATCCTTGCTACCGACACAATTTTGTGACAAGATATGGGAAGTAAAACCATACCTCTTCATTGGTGAGCGGATGAACATCTCTGACTGGATGAGCTGAGCCACATCAAAATCATGGCCTTGCATAAAGCACCAAATCACTGCCGCTCTTGGGCCATTTACCTCCGTGGTGTTATGGGATGGTAGCAATCGACTATTGATTATATACAACCAACACTTACCCTCAAAAGTGAGTGATGATGAATGCAAGATGCTACTAGGCACAAACCATAATACCTCTCTGCCATGTACACAGATAGTTTGGAAAAAGAGATTCCATGTGGTGGGTTCACGCTTATAAGTCTCATAATAATATTCAGCCCCATTTAGTACCGGCAAACGATACACTCGTCTGATGGCAACTAGTGAGGCATCCACCCTTGTTTGTCTCATAGTGCATATCCACTCCTCATGTTCAGGGCAATTGGCATAAACTCCCGCACAAGCATCATGTTACCATCTTCCGGCTCTTCAAAAAAGATGTCGAGCCGGTGCCTAACCAATTCCCGATATATATTTGGGCATCCAACTTGGAGGGCTGTTAATGGCTCTCTTGAGTACAGGCTTTTTCATAGCCTTCTCACTAAAACGGTCCTGAGCCGCTTTGGACACAAATTTGCAACTATCAAATTGGCTTGTGCTAGCCGGTGCCCGTGCTCTGGAAGAACCTCCATGCCTACTGGACGAGGCTCCTGTAGCACTTCTCTTCCGTGATGGATGCATTGTACCTGACATAACAAACACCACTATTAGTAGGGGGCAAATTATGTGAACCAAGGGCGGTTACTCATACTTCACGCGCACCATGTTCGCAATTTGCATTTATAGCTCATTGAGGCAATTCCACAAACACCTAGTGTGCATATGTCTACAAAGTAGCACAAAGAACCAATTGAATTACCACACCTCCTATACCAAATCTAGTGGCCTCACACACCACATATACACTACAATCCAACTCCAGTAGACAAGACCCATGATTTTACTACCCTATACATACACTAACAAATGAAAGAAGAAAAATTGAAGAGAAATATCACTACCAAATCTAAAAAATCACTACAAAAACTGAAAATAAACATAAAAAAGTAAAAAATACTAAGAAAGAGGAGTAAAATCATGTACTTACTTGGAGCTCTTTAGAAGAATGGAGGCTGGATCTTGCTTGAGTGGAGAAGAGAAGAAGGGGAGGAGAGTCTTGTGTTTAAGAGAGAATATGGAGGGGGGGGGGGGAGAGAAATCAGTGGTTTTTGTTGTGAGGGATAGGGAGGGGTTTTTGTTGAAGAGGAGAAGAGGAGTGGGGGAAAGTGGGGAGTGTTTTTAGGGGTTGGGCGTTTTAGGTTAGGGGAGGGAGTAGAAAAAAATATAAGAAAACTAAAATAAAAAACAATTAATACTTACCTGGTGTCCGCCTAGTCCGCGTCCAGCTCCGCGATTGCGGATGCTGGGCAGAATAAGTCTAGAAATTTGCGCCAGGTTCGCGCCCAACTCCGCAGTCGCAGACTTGAGGCATAACGCTTGTCAAATCTGCATGCGAGTCCGCGGTCCAATTCGTGGCCACGAATCCACAACAGTGTAGCACCCAAACTTTGCGATCAGATCTGCGGTCCAATTCGCGGCCGTGGATCACCGTCTCTGACCAAATTTTATCTTTTCCTCAATTTTACCTCATCCGGGGTTAATTTTGACCCTGACTCCTTCCGATGCATGAAATTCTTGCCCTGCACACTAGTAGGTCGATCAGTTTTGTTCAACATCAAATACAACAACAAAAGAAAAACAAAAGAAGAAAATCAATAGGTTGCCTCCCATGCAACGCCTGATTTAACGTCGCGGCACGACGCAGATAAGCGCATTTAAGGTTCACCCAGCCTATGAGGCTCAATCAAATGGGTCACTGACACTCCCTTTGCTTCATGCATGCCTACATAATGTTTTAGTCTGTGCCCATTGACTCTGAACGCGCAAGAGTCATTCTCTGCGGCAATCTCTACAACACGTATGGGGTGTACTTCAACCACACGAAATGGCCCTGACCATCGTGACTTTAGTTTACCCGGAAATAACCTTAGTCTTGAGTTGTATAGCAATACCGTATCTCCGGGTTTAAAATTCCGCTCATAATGTTCTTATCACGTAACATCTTCATTCTCTCTTTGTACAATCTTGTGCTCTCAAAAGCATGATAGCGGAACTCATTAAGCCCGTGCAACTCCGTGACTCTACTTGTTCCCGCAACATCCATGTCGAGATTCAACTATTTCAGCGCCCACCAAGCTCTATGCTCCAACTACACCGGCAAGTGACACGCCTTCCCAAACACCAACTTGTATGGCGACATGCCAATTGGTGTTTTCCAAGCAGTTCTTTAAGCCCAGAGTGCATCATCTAACTTTCTCGTCCAGTCTGTTCTTGTGGTTCACAGTCTTAGTTAACACACTCTTTATTTCTCTGTTTGACACTTCCACTTGCCCATTTGTTCGTGGATGATATGGAGTGGCCACCTTGTGGCGTACATCATACTTCTCTAGCAACTTCTCAAAGGCTCGATTACAAAAATGAGTGCCTTCGTCACTGATTATTGCCCTTGGGGTGCCAAATCGGGTGAATATGTTCTTCTTCAAAAACCCAATCACCCCCTTTGCATCATTGGTGGGGAGTTCTGCAACTTTCACCCATTTGTACACGTAGTCCACAGCGGCAAGTATGTACTTGTATCCATATGAACTGACGAAGGGCCCTATGAAGTCAATTCCCCATACATCGAACACTTCGACCTCCTAAATTGGGTTCATGGGAATCTCATGTCGGCATTCATCACATACCTTTACCCATAAATGTGCATATTTGAACACTGTTGGCTAGTAAAAGCTTGCCTCCAGAACTTTCGCGGCTGTCCTGACTCCTCTGAAATGTCCACTGTATGCTGATGCATGACATGCCTGCAAAATAGAAGACTGGTCTATCTCGAGGATACATCTCCGGATCATGTTGTCAACACAAATCCTGAATAGATAAGGTTCATCCCAATAATACATGCGTCAATCACAAAAGAACTTTTTCTTTTGCACAGAGGAAAGGTCATAAGGAATTATACCGCTCGCCAGATAGTTTGCAATGTCTACATACCATGGCGCTTCCTCAAGACTTGTGGCTAGTAGTTTCTCATCTGGAAGGGTTTCCAGAATCTCTTCTACCTCAACCGCTTTCTCAGCTCCTTCCAGTCTCGACAAATGGCCAGCTACTTGATTTTCCGTTCCCTTACGGTCACGAATTTCCAAGCCAAACTCTTGTAGCCGTAACACAAGATTACAAACGTTAGAGTTTCAAGGTATTCAGTTTGAGTCAAAGAAAATTGATTACACTAAATTTTTGCACTTCTTTTAACTGTAATTAATAAAACCGTTAATTCCCCGGCAATGGCACCAAAATTTGATCACGCCCAACTATGCCTTATAATAAGGACAAAGAGGTCGCTGCAAATATATTTCAGTTATCAAGTCTGGATTCGAATCCCATAGGGAATTAACCTATCAATCACATCTATCAGACTCACACAATTTCACGTAATCAACTTTTCAAGATATTTGAGTAACAAATGGGATGTTTACTAACTAACTATTACTTCATGAGAATGCAGTAACTAAGAACTAACTAAGAACGTGTTGTAGACAATAATTGGAATGATCTAAGGTTATGATTTCCCCTATTGTCGGAGTCCTTTCTGCTATGTTTGTTATAAATTTGCCTACGTCTTCTCTATCGATAATGGAACCTTGGGTGCGATCTAAGTGAGCTGTAATTAAAGTTAGCTAGCGTAATTTGAGAGAATATGTCTAGTATATTATTGTAATTACTCGGGAGACAGTTACAACAATCATAGTGTAATTCGGGAGAATATGTCTAGTATATTGTTGTAATTACTCGGGAGATAGTCACGACAGTCAGAATTACCCGAGTAATTACAACAATATGCTAGGCATATTCTCCTGAATTACGCTAGCTAACATTAATTACAGCTCACTTAGATCGCACCCAAGGTTCCGTTATCAATAGAGAAGACGTAGGCAAATTTATAACAAACATAGCGGAAAGGACTCCAACAATAGGGAAATCATAACCTTAGATCATTCCAATTATTGTCTACAACACGTTCTTAGTTAGTTCTTAGTTACTACATTCTCATTAAGTAATAGTTAGTTAGTAAACATCCCATTTGTTACTCAAATATCTTGTAAAGTTGATTATGTGAAATTGTGTGAGTCTGATAGCTGTGATTCCCTGTGGATTCGAATCCGGACTTGATAACCGAAATATATTTGCAGTGATCGCTCTTTCCTTTTTATAAGTCATAGTTGGGCGTGATCAAATTTTGGCATCGTTGCCCGGGAATTAACGATGTTATTAATTACAGATAAAAGAAGTGCAAAAATTCTTAGTGTAATCAATTTTCTTCGACTCAAACTGAATACCTTGAAACTCTAATGTTTGTAATCTTGGGTGTTATAGGTGCATGCCTAGAAACTCCTCAAGAACTGGTGAAATGTTCGAAGCATTATCAGATCCTGAGAAAGTTTTCAAGGCATTGAATCATGCAAACAGGAAAAGCAAACAACAACAGAACTTGACTGAACAACTTGAACCCGTCATGGTAGACTAAGTAAACAACATGAACAATGGGGATAACATGAATGACCCGAATGAGCAGGTGGTGGTGCCTCTTGTGCCAGAGGCTGCATTGTACGATTGGGCACAACCCACCACGGACAACTTAGCACGTGTAATTGTAGTCCCACAGATACAAGCTGACTCATTCCAGATTACAAATAACATGCTTCATTTGTTGCAAAACAAAAAGGGACTATTCTCAGGGTCATACATCGAAGATCCTCAACAGCATCTAAAGAATTTCCTGTCAATCTGTGCCACACAAAGACAACATAATGTGACACCGGAAGCAATAAGGCTATTGTTATTTCCATTCTCAGTGACGCGAGCAACTCAGACTTGGCTTAATTCACTCCCCATAAATTTCATCACTACTTGGGAGGAATTAGTCAAGCAATTTGTGAGCAAATTTCACCCACCCAACAAGACTGCTTAGCAAATTGATGAGATATTGAGCTTCAGACAGAAACCAACAGAAACATTGCAAGAGACGTGGGAAAGGTTTAAAGGGCTATTGTTTTTGTGTCCACACCATGGTATTCCGAGAAGATGCTGGGCAGAGGTTTTACATGGGTTTGGCAGATAGTTTGAAAGCCAATGTTGATGCTTCAGTAGGTGGAGCATCTTTGAGCAAAACATTCAGAGAGAGCAAGATCTTACTTGACAAGATGGCACATAACTCGGGATGGATGACCATGAACGCTCCAATCACTCCTGTGGTTCACTCAGTAGCTTTAGACCCAGCGAACTCCCTAGCTGAAAATATGTCCACTCTAATGACACAAATGAGCATCCTCACCAAAAAGGTTGATAAATCAGGCCAGAAACAACAAGTACACATTGTTGATGCAACTAATGGGGTTTTATGTACATCTTGCATTAATCAACCATATGATTGCTCGTGGAGTGCGGAAGGTGATCACCAACAATATCAGGAGAACATGAATTATGTGTCCAACTATGGAGGATAGAGACTAGGTCGTTAGAATTGGGGTTAGCAGAATCAACAATGTAGGCCAGGCCCGAAGCAGCACAACAATAACAACAATGCCATGAGACATCAAGGTCAAGTGATGCCTTACCAAAGGCAACTGGGCTACAATCATCCTAATCAGCAACAAGCTTATCATCCACCTCAACAACAACACACTGGGAGACAGGAAGATGGGTTTGCTAGACTCGAGGGAATGATGCAACAATTGATTGGGTCCAATGGGAAAGTAACTGAGAGAGTAGCTCACACGAGTCATAAATAAAGAATATTGAGATCCAATTGGGTCAGATTTCGATGGCTCTGAATAATCGTCCTTAGGGGACGTCACCTGCAGATACACAGATCAATCCAAAGGAGCAGGGGTCGAAACAACTAATGGCAGTGAGTCTACGAAATAGTAGAGACCTAGACTTGGAGTAAGATATTGCTCGCGAAAGCAGACATATCGATATATTGGTGCCAGTACCCATTGAGGTAGATGATTCAACAGGGTTGACTGATGTGATGGTACAACATACTCAAGAAGATGCCAACAAAGAAAAAGAGGTCGTGAAAGAGACTGAGGCAACACAGGAACTGATAGTGGATGCAGTGCCTGGACTAGAAAAAAATCAAATCACCAAGAAGAAACGACCTCCAGCACCATTCTCACAGAGACTGACCAAGTATCAGAAATATGAGCAATACAAGAAATTCTTGGAGATGTTGAAGCAAATTCAGGTAAATATTCTATTGATTGACGCTTTAAAGGAGATGCCTGGTTACGCAAAAATGATGAAGGACTTGATGTCCCGCAAGTTCGATTTCCAAGACTTGGCTACAGTTACACTGACTCTGACTTGCAGTGATGTTGTGAAGGGAACCATTGCTGAGAAGTTGTCTTACCCAGGGAGTTTCACAATTGGTAACTTTGCATTTGCTAAGGCACTGTGTGATTTGGGGGCAAGCATAAATCTTATGCTCCTGGCTATCTATAAAAGGCTCGGGATTCGAAGAGCTAGACCCACGTCCACGTTATTGTAGCTGGATGACAGGATATGTAAGAGGCCCTCTGGTATTCTAGATGATGTATTGGTGCAGGTTGGGAAGTTTGTGTTCCCAGCAGATTTTGTCATCCTTGACTGTCGGGTTGACGAGGAAATTCCCATAATTTTGGGAAGACCATTCTTGGCCACTGGGAGAGCTCTAATTGACTGTGAAACTGGAGAGATCAAAATGAGATTAAACAATGAGGAGATAACATTCAACGTGCAAAAATCTATGAGGCGACCAACTGAATTCGCCAATTGCTCTCTAATAGATGCCGTGGATGTAATTTTGGAGGAGGAAGATGAGACATTGAACATTCAAGATCCTCTAGCAGCTTGTATCATGAACCTAGATGAAGCTAATCCAGAAGAATTGGCAGAGTGGGTACTTGCTCTTGAAGGCAAAGGATTTTGGAAGAGGGAGCTCGAATTTGAGCCCTTGCACTTAGAGGAAAGAAAAGCCCCTCCGGCCAGACCCATCGATAGAAGAGCCCCCAAAGTTGGAGTTGAAGTCATTGCCAGCCTATATCAGGTATGCATTATTAGGACCTAACTCCACTTTACTTGTTATTATCTCATCTAGTTTTTTAGATGTGCAGGCAGAATAGCTTTTGCAGGTACTGACGGAGTGCAAGACTGCAATTGGGTGGACCATTGCAGATATCAAGGGGATCAGCCCGGCCTTCTGTATGCATAAGATTCTACTGGAAGATGGGCACAAACCTTCCAGAGAACATCAAAGAAGGCTGAACCCCAACATGAAGGAAGTGGTGAAGAACAAAGTTATTAAGTGGTTAGATGCGGGAATCATATTCCCCATATGTGACATCAACTGGAATGGCGGTAGTGAAAAATGAGAAGAAAGAATTGATCTCTACACAAACAGTCACAGGTTGGCAAATCTGTATGGATTACAGGAAGTTGAACGTGGCTACCCGGAAAGACCACATCCCACTTCCATTCATTGATAAGATGTTAGATAGACTGGCAGGGAGGTCCCATTTTTGTTTCTGGATGGGTACTCAGGGTACAATCAGATCTCTATTGCACCAGAGGACAGAGAAAAGACCTCATTCACCTACCCTTATGGGATTTATGCTTTTCGGAGGATGCCGTTTGGTCTATGCAACGCACCTTCCACATTCCAAAAGGTGCATGATGACCATCTTCACGGACATGGTAGAAGAAGTAATGGAGGTTTTCATGGATGATTTCTCAGTGGTGGGGAATTCATGATTTCCTTAAGAACTTGAGAAGAGTATTGAAGAGGTGTATCGAGACAAATATGGTGCTCAAGGAGAAGTGCCATTTCATGGTATAGTAAGGTATAGTCTTGGGACACTTGGTGTCAAGTAAGGGCATTGAAGTGGATCGCGCAAAGGTTAACATTATAGCAAAGCTTCCACCACCCACTTCCATCAAAGCAATCAAAAGTTTCCTTGGGTATGCCGGCTCTATAGGAGATTTATAAAAGACTTTTCCAAAATTGCTAACCCCGTGTGTAAATTGCTTGAAAAAGTTCACCCTTTTGTGTTTTCTGATGACTGCAGGGTAGCATTTGAGGAATTGAAGAAGAGACTGGTCACATCACCTATCATTGTTTCCCCTGACTGGGAGAAACCATTTGAGCTAATGTGTGATGAAAATGACTAAGCTATGGGAGCAGTTCTTGGGCAGCGAAAAGATAAAATCATGCACTCAATATACTATGCAATTAGAACGTTGAGTGGAGCCCAGCTGAACTACACTGTGACTGAGAAGGATATGTTGGCAGTAGTGTTCGCGTTTGACAAGTTCAGATCATACCTGATAGGCTCAAAGGTAATTGTTCGCGTTGGGTGTTACTGCTACAAGAGTTTTACTTGGAAATTCGTGATCGTAAGGGAATGGAAAACAAAGTAGCTGATCACTTTTCGAGACTAGAAGGAGTTGAGAAAGCGGTTGAGGTAGAAGAGATTCTGGAAACCTTTTCAGATGAGCAACTACTAGCCACAAGTCTTGAGGAAGCGCCATGGTATGCAGACATTGCAAACTATCTGGCGAGCGGTATAATTCCTTATGACCTTTCCTCTGTGCAAAAGAAAAAGTTCTTTCGTGATTGCCGCATATGTTATTGGGATGAACCTTATCTGTTCAGGATTTGTGTTGACAACATGATCCGGAGATGTATCCCCGAGATGACCAGTCTTCTATTTTGGAGGCATGTCACGCATCAACATACAATGGACATTTCGGAGGAGTCAGGACAGCCGCAAAAGTTCTGGAGGCAGGCTTCTACTGGCCAACAGTGTTTAAAGATGCACATTTATGGGTAAAGGGCTGTGATGAATGCCAGTGAACCGGGAATATTTCCCGTCAACATGAGATGCCCATGAACCCAATTTAGGAGGTCGAAGTGTTCGATGTATGGGGAATCGACTTCATGGGGCCCTTCATCATTTCATATGGAAACAAGTACATACTTGTTGCTGTGGACTACGTGTCCAAATGGGTGGAAGCTGCAGCACTCCTTATTTGCCGGTGGAGTTGGAGAATAGATCTTGGTGGGCGCTGAAACAGTTGAATCTCGACATGGATGTTGTGGGAACAAGTAGAGTCACGCAGTTGCCCGAGCTTGATGAGTTCCGCTACCATGATTTTGAGAGCACAAGATTGTACAAAGAGAGAATGAAGATGTTACATGATAAGAACATTATTAAGCGAAATTTTAAACCCGGAAATATGGTATTGCTATACAACTCAAGACTAAGGCTATTTCCGAGTAAACTAAAGTGACTATGGTCAGGGACATTTCGTGTGGTTGAAGTACACCCCACATGTGCTGTAGAGATAGCTACAGAGAATGACTCTCTCGCTCTCAGAGTCAAAGGGCACAGACTAAAACATCATGTGGGCATGGATGAAGCAAAGGGAGTGTTAGTTACCCATTTGATTGAGCCTCATAGTTCGAGCGAACCTTAAATACACTTATTTGTGTCGTGCCGCGATGTTAAATCAGGCGCTGCATGGGAGGCAACCCATTGATTTTCTTCTTTATTTTTCTTTTTTTGTTGTATTTGATGTTGAATGTTACAAGTCGAACTACTAGTGTACATGGCAAGAATTGCGCGCATCAGAAGGAGTCGGGGGTAAAAATTAACCCGGGATGAGGTAAAATTGAGGAAAAGATAAAATTTTGTCAGAGACGGTGATCTGCGGCCGCGAATTGGACTGCGGATCTGACCGTGAAGTTTTTGTGCTACACTGTTGTGGATCCGTGGGGCCACAGATTGGACCGCGGACTAGCACGCGAATTTTGGCAAGCGTTCTGCCTCAAGTTCACGACCGTGGAGCTGGGAGCGAACCTAGGCGCAAATTTCTGGACTTATTTTGCTCAGCATCAACGACCGCATACACGACCGTGGAGCTGGGCGTGGACTAGGCAGACACCAGATAAGTATTAATTGTTTTTTATTTTAGTTTTCTTATATCTTAAAAAAGGGGATTTGCCACATCGTTGAGTGATCTTTAAAAAGGAAGTCGGCCTTCACTATCTTCCAATCTTCAAAGGACAGTGGAATTAGGCTTTATCCGATGTAAGAGCTTCTTCTTTCGTCCTCTAGTCTTCTTTTAAAAGAAGGAGGAATGCCCCAACCACGATGTTGCGCGTAGAAATCCTCCCTCCATACCATGACCTCTCTATATAAAGATAGAGGATCCTTACAAGACTTAGACAGCTTCAAGAAGACTCCCGGCCTTAGGAGCTATTTCAAATGAGACAGGAATGAAAGCAAGGCCGGGAGGGGGAGAGAATGGAATACTAGGGGAGAATCCTAAGACTTCAAGAAAGTCAGGCGAATGGTGCCTATACCTGAAAGCACATAAGCTCGCATTCCAAGACTTTGAATGCAAACTAAATCGGAAGCTAATGGAAGCGCGGTGGGGGGTGACAGAGGACATGCTCGTACGGTTCATAGAAGGATATGAAAAATACTTATTTGTTGGGAACTTTCATTCCTCTATATTCGAAATATGCCTCTCTATGAGCATTACGATCTGTAGCTCAAATGGTCCCTTATGAAGTCTCTATTGGTCTTATTCTTATTGTGCGCCTTGTGAGCGCGTTTGGATCCGCGAAGGAAATCACTCGGATGTTCCCCTAACCCAACCCGGGAATGGACCGGAGGGAACCGCAGCATGGGGAATGTCCGCGTCTCATCGCAAGGCTCATTTTGAGTTGTGGGTCATAAGGCGGGCAGCTTTATCTGATCAAGGGCCGGAGCACAAGGGTTCTGGTACTATCCAGGTGCGAAGAACCCCGGAGGTGACTGCAATGAGCAGAAATCTCACTCACGGGCCTAAACGACGAGCAAACACTCGAACGTGAGAGCAAGGGA